>PVIR01008122.1:42640-58210 GCA_004026965.1 Petromus typicus
AAAAAAAAAAAAAAAAAAAAAAAAAAAAGCTTGTTCAGTGTCAAAGGAATCAAAACACTCCCTCTAACTCAGTAGGTGATTTGGGTCTCAATTTCCTCATTTATAAATTAAAAAGGTTGAACTTCTATAGACACTTGTAGCTTTGAAATTTTTCCAGCCTATAAAACATACTCAGTATATTAACACACTTATTGATTTTAGGCAAAATAATTCTATCAGAAAGTAAATGCTCCTATGAAAACAGCTTTAACATTATGAGTGATTATATATCAATTGGTTAATGCTTCTAATACTCATGTCTTCAATGTGTCTGATTTTTCCTAGCTCTAAAAACTACTGTTTATTCATTCTTGAAAGTTACTCCACTCCTGGGGATTACTGCGATATGAACTGCTTTTGGTAATGTGTACCAAGTAGACTTCCGGATGGCCAACTCTGTCAAGTGCCCTTCTGTCTTGACTTATGAATCCTTGCTATTCCAGTCTTGGGTTTTGCTTTTAGGCAAGACTGCCAAGTGTGCAGAATTCTATTCATTTTGACAGCACTTTCATGATGAGAACCTAATATCGACAAATGAAATGTCAGCATCATCATATGAGTTTTTCCAAGATACTGACTCTGAGCTGAGTGCTGTTTTTAGGTGAAAACTTAGCATAATAAATCACAACCACCATCTGAAGGTATAAAAATGAAAGGATAATTGTTTTGTTCCAAAAAGTATCTTCTCCACCAAAAAAGAATAATTAACTATGGCTTTTTTAAAGCATTGAGATATTTGATTAGTGACTCCTCCTGTGGGAAGACCAAAAGAAGAATCCAAGCAATACAATCAGGGGCTAATGAGCAGCTGAAGCCACCAAATGGGTGTCTATAATTGCCTTTAAAGAGTGAGAAGGAGGATGAGGTTATTTTGGACATAATTTACTGTGATACAGTTGAAGCATTATTACTGAAAAACATCAAAGTATGCTTGCATCTTTTTTACTTATGTACACAAGTATAATTGTCTCCTGATGGTAAAAAATGATAAATATTGTACTTTTATGTAATATTTTCTTTGCTAATTTATAGTAATTTTGAAGGTGATAGAAAAGCATAAAAATCAACAACCAACATTTAAGAAATGCAGATAAAAACAGATTCCATCTCACTACACAAAGAATGACTGCTATCACGAAATCAACCATAACACCTGCTGGCAGGGTTGTGGGGAGAAAGGAACCTTTCTCCACTATTGGTGGGAATACTGACTGGTGCAAACACTATGGAGATAAATGTGGTGATTCTTTAAAAAACTAGGACTAGAGGGCCCATTTGACCTGGTTATTCTCCTACTAGGAATATACACAAAAGAATCAAAAGCATCATACCACAGTGATACACGTTCACCCATGTTCATAGCAACATAGATTGCAATAGTTACAGTTTACAAACAGCCCCAAAGCTACACAGATTACAATAGCTACAGTATGGAAATAACCCAAATGCCATCAACCAGAGTCTGGATACAGAATATATAGGTTTTTTATAAAGCGGAGTACTACTCAGCCATAAAGAATGATAAATTAAGCCTTCCTGCCTCTTTGCAGACTGAGAAGCACGCCCAGTGACTCTATATAGGTGTGCGCTAAGCCCACCATTTCTCAGGCAGTGCCATTACAGCAGCACATGGGCCAGAGCCTGCCTATCTCCATGTAGATTGCAGAAGCTCACACAGGGACAGTGTATAGGTGCACAGCAGAGACCACTGGAACCTCCAGGGGCCCATTAGACGCTGCCCATGGGGCTGAGACCTGCCTGCCTCCATGCTGACTGCAGAAGTGTGCCCAGGGACATTGTATAGGTGTGCAGCTGAGCCCGCTGGAACTTTGGGCAGTGCCATTAGATACTGCACACAGGGCTGGGGCCTGAATGTGTTCAAGCCGACTGCTCTGAGTGCACCCAGGGACATTCCAGGTAGAAGGTATTCAGCAGAGTTCCCCGGAACCTCTGGCAGCACCAGTAGATTCAGATGTACAGGGCTGGGGCCTACTTGCCTCCAGGTACACTGAGGGTACTCAGGGACACTTTAGGTAAAAGCTGTGCAGAGAAGTCTGCTGGAACCTCAGGTGGGGCCAGGAGATGCGTGTGCACAGAGTTGAGGCCTTCCTGCCTCCGCGCCCACTATACTGAGCATGCCCAGGGACATTCCAGGTAAAGAGTATGCAGAGGAGTCCACTTAAACCTCACATAGCATCTTTAGACTTGGAGGCCCAGGGGCAGCACCTGCCTGCCTCTTCACCCACTGCACTGAACACGACCAGTGACACTCTAGGTAAATTAGGCAACACCAAGTCCAAGGGAACCTCAAAAGACACCAGAACAGACATCTGGGGCTGGGGCATTTGAGCCTCCGCTACCCAGTGCTTTTCAGTCAAAGTGGTCTGACTGTGCTGTTTGAGTGCCTTACATAGTGTTCCAGAACTAGGGTTGTTTAAGTCCCAGTACAGACTCTAGAAGATCACCCCAGGAAACAGTGATATTTTAAGGGTCCCAAATATTAGGAAGAAAGAGACTTGCAACAAACATTACCAGATAACAGGGCCAGTATAAAGACAAAAACAACAGCAAAGACAAAAACTCAGAGATGAGGAAACATTCAAAGTCCAGATGAAATGATCCTCACTGCAAGGTAACATAGGGGTAAGGGAAATAATGAAGTCTGAAGCTCAGTCTCCAAGGTTCTCAGAAATGGTAACCAAAGCAGATCTAGTAAAATGGAAATCAGAACTATTTCTGAGATGAAAGCAGATATTGGACACAGTCAACACCATTATTAATAAAGCTAAAGAGGAAATCATCGAGTTGATAGAATCCAAGATAGCAAAAGCAATGGAACCTTTTAAGCATATACAAGTAGAGGTCCAGGAAATCAAGAAAGAAAGTGAAAGTTTACACAATAGAATGAATATCGAAGAAGACTGAATTTCAGACCTAGAAGATAGGATCTCAGCCAATGAACAGGAAAGGCATAGTTTATGGAAAATGGCAAGGGATAATGAGAAATCAATTCAACAACTCCTAGAAAATTCAAAGAAGAATAACATAAGATTGATTGGAGTCACTGAGGAAGTAGGAGACAATACAAAAGACATTTAAAAAAAACTATTCACAGAGGTAATGTGAGAAAACTTCACAGGAAAGGAAAAGAATTGGACATACAAATATATAAAGCATAAAGAACTCTACATGCCTGTGACATGAAAAACTCGACACCTAGGCATATAATTATAAAAGTCCCAGATATCCAAAGAAAGAATGAAATACTGAAAGCAGCCAGAGAAAAGAACAATTATGTACCAAGGGAAGCCCATCAGGATCACAGCAGACTTTTCAACTCAAACATTCAATGCAAGAAGAGCCTGGATTGAAGTATTTCAAGCCCTGAAGGAAAACAACTTGCAACCCAGACTGATGTATCCTGCAAAACTATCATTCAAAATTGATGGGGAAATAAGATACTTCCATGACACAGAACGCATGAAAAACATCACAAATACAACACCTAAACTGCAAAACATTCAAAGGAATATCTTGGCGAAAAATAAGGAAAGTTACAAATCCATGAGACCTAACCGAGTCAACCCATGGGACCAAACAAGAAACTGATGGGAAAAGGGCAAAAGAAGAAAAAGAGAGCCAAGAACAGGAAAACATGACAGCACTAAATTTGCCTGTATCAGTCATAACCATTAACATCAATAGACTCAATGCTCCAATTAAGAGATACAGACTGGCAGAATGGATCAAGAAGCAAGATCCTACAATCTGCTGCATACAAGAAAAACATTTAATTCAGAAAGAAACCCATAGAGTGAAAGTAAAGGAATGGAAAACAATTCTCCATGTGACAAGAAACAGTAAAAAAGCAGGAGTGGCGATCTTATTTGCAGACAGAGTAGACTTCAAGCCAAAACTGATAAACAGAGATAATGAAGAACACTATCTTTTAGTACAGGGAAAAATCCAAGAGAAAGAAATAACAATCTTAAATATCTATGCACCAAATTCTAATGCACCCAACTATATAAAACAAACATGAGTGGAAAAGAAAAACCAGATAACCAGCAATACAATAATAGTAGGGACTTCGATACCCCATTGTCTCAAAGAGACAGATCGACTGCACAAAAAGTCAATAAGGAAGTGCTTGAGCTAAGCCAAAGTCTTCAACAAACGGACTTAATAGATGCCTATAGAGTATTTCACTCCACAAAGTCAGAATTTACATTCTCCTCAGCTGCTCATGGATCATTCTCCAAAATACACCATGTGCTCATTCATAGAACAGGCTTAAGTAAATGCAAAGGAATTGAAGTTATCCCCTATATGCTGTCAGACCATACTGCCTTGAAATTGGAGCTGAATAACAAAAGAAAGTCCAGGATCCTCACAAATACATGGAAACTGAACAACACTCTGCTGACCAACCAATGGGTAACAGAAGAAATTAAAGAAGAAATTGAATAGTTTTTATAACTAAAGAATAACCCCAATAAAATATATAGCAATTTATGGGACACAGTGAAAGCAGTTCTATGAGGAAAATTCATAGCAGTGAAGGCCTCCATCCAGAAAACAGAGCAAGCTCAAATAAACAATTTAATGCTGAAGCTCAAGCGACTAGAAAGAGAGGAGCAAGATAAACCCAAAGCTCGCACTAGGCAAGAAATTATAAGGAGGGGCCAGGGATTTAACTCAGTGGTTCCGGTGCCTGTCTTACAAGAGCAAGGACCCTGGTTTGATCCCGGTTAACCACGTACAATATTGGGTGTGGAGACTCATGCCCAGCAGCAACCAGTACCACATACCACAGTGCTGGGCATGGTGGCTCATGCCTGTCATCCCAGCACTCGGGAGGCAGAGGCAGGAGGATTGCTGTGATGTGAGTTGGAGACAAAGCAAGACCCTGTCTCAAAAAAAAAAAAAAAATTATAAGGATCAGGGCAGAAATTAATGCAATAGAAACTAAGAGAATGATACAAAAAAAAAATCAACGAATCAAAGAGTTGGTTCTTTGAAAGGATAAACAAAATTGATAGACCCTTAGCCAACCCTATTAAACAAAGGAAGGAAAAGGGTCATGTCTATGCTATTAGGAATGAGAAGGGGGAAATTCGTACCAACCCAGAGGAACTCCAGAGGACAATAAACACCTACTTTGAAAATTTGTATTTTAGAGAAGAAATTCTGGGAAGATGGTGGAAAGGTAAAAGCTGGAGATCACTGCCTCCCTATAAATTGTTCTTAAGCCAGAAAACAGCAGTTTGAGGGGGAAAAAAAGAAAGACAGCAGAGAAATCTAGATTGAAGAGATCAGAAGCAAATATTGATTAAGGCCAAAGAAAGAACAGCGACCTAGGGAGCCGTCTGTCCCTTCTTCCCTTTGGGGTTGGGGGGCTGACCCTGCCAGGACCATGCACTGGCACCCCAGCAGACAGCGCGCAGCCAGCCTCCATAACACAGGTTCATGGTGAGGAGCAGAACTGCACGCGGGACCACCCGCGGCTGCATTAAACTGCATTAAATTCCTAGAGCTGGACTCACAAGAGAGGACAAAGGAAGCCTTGCCCACCGCCCAATGGGACAGAAGATCCATGCTGCCAGGAGAAGACGTCTCCGAGCTCCTGGGGGATCCAGCAAGATCGTCTCTACCACATTGAACCAGCGACCCCAAGTCCTCCAGCTCTGGGAAGCTCCAATCTGGAACTCCAACTGGGACCCTGGTTCCAGCCCCCCTACCCCGCCGCCGCCATTGAAGGGGGCAGGGCCTGCTCTGAGAACTGCAAATCTGGGCCCAGCGCCACCTACAGGATTCTGGAGTCACATCAGGGGACAGGGCACCAGCAACTCTCAAGCCTGCAACTTCACAGCTCTTTTTCCCTGTGACCTATAAACTTGAAACTGGGTGTCTCAGCCCATACAGGAATCAATGGTTCCCCTCCTCCAAGAGCTGGCTGTTAGTGGACTCAATTTTATCCTATTCTGTTTTTATTTCTGTTTGTTTGTTTGTTTTATTTAGTTTTGTGTTTTTGCTATTCTACTTGCTGTCTTTCTTTTCCTTCCCTCCCTTTTCCTCTCCCTCTTTTTTTCTTCATCTCTCCCTTTTTTTCTCCTCTGTCCACTCTGCTAGTCTTCATTTCTCTATTTTATTGCATCCTTTAATCTTATTGCTAATCTCTCCCTCCCCTATCTCTCTGCCACCTAACTCCTTGGTAACCCTTTCACTTCCAAAAGGTGATGCTTGAATGGTATAAATATATCTGTAGGTAATTTTAAGTCTGGGCATTTGATCATAGTTCTGGCTTATGAGGTTGGAGGGGTCAGAGTAGCAACTGCCAGTTTACCATTTTTTGGGTTATGTTTAGTACCGTTAATACCGAGTGCTTTTCTTGGTTATGTTTGATACTGTTAATGCTTAGTGCTAATCTTAAGGGACCTAAATATTAGAAGAAAAAGACTTGCAACAAACATCACCAGACAACAGGGCAACTATAAAGCCAAATACAACAGCAGCGACAAAAGCTCAAAAATGAGAAAACATTCAAAATCTCAGATGCAGAGATCCACACCCCAAGGAAATATAGGGGGAAGGGAAATGGAGAAGTCTGAAACTCCATCACCAGGACTCTCTGAGATGGTAACTAACGAAGATCTAATACAATGGAAATCATCACTGATTTCTGAGATGAAAACAGAGATACTGTACATAGTTAATGGCATGATTAACAAAGCTAAAGAGAAAATCAAGGATATGATAGAATCTGAGGTAGCAAAAGCAATGGAACTTCTTAAACAGCTACAAACAGAAGCCCAGGCAATCAAAAAAGAAAATGAAAGTTTACACAGTAGAATAAACACTGCAGAAGACTGAGTCTCAGATTTAGAGGACATGATTGTAGCCAATGAACAGGAAAGACATAACTTATGGAAAATGGCAAAAGACTATGAGAAATCTTTTCAACAGCTCCTAGATGATTCAAAGAAGAATAACATAAGGTTGATTAGAGTCACTGAGGAAGCAGGAGACAATACAAAAGACATAAAAAAATGATTCACACAGACAATAGTAGAAAACTTCACAGACAAAGAAAGAGAATTGGACATGCAAATTCATGAAGCATATAGAACTCCACAGGGCTGAAATATATAAAAATCTACACCTAGACATATAAAAGTTCCAGATATAAAAAGAAAGAATGAAATATTGAAAGCAGCTAGAGAGAAGAAAAAAATCACCTACAAAGGGAAGCACATCAGGATCACAGCAGACTTTTCAACCCAAACACTCAATGCAAGAAAAGCCTGGAGTGAGGTGTTTCAAACCTTAAAGGACAACAACTTCCAACCCAGACTGACTTACCCTTCTAAGTTATCTCTGAAAATTGAGGGGGAAATAAAATACTTTCATGACAAAGAACATCTTAAAACTTTCATTCATAAAAAACCAGCACTACAAAATATCCTAAAGGATATCTTGGAAGGAAAAAAAAAAAAGAAAATTATAAACCCATGAGACCCAACAGAGTCATCCCATTGGGCCAAACAAGAAACTGATGGGAAAAGAACAAATACAAAGAATAAAAGAACCTAGAACAGGAAAACATGACCGTTCTAAGTCTACCCATATCAGTCATAAGCATTAATGTCAATGGTCTCAATGCACCAATTAAGAGACACAGACTGGCAAAATGGATCAAAAAGCAAGATCCTACAATCTGCTGCATACAGGAAATACACCTAATCCAGAGAGAAAGCCACAGACTGAAAGTGAAGGGATAGAAAACAATTCTCCATGCAACAAGAAACTGCAAAAAAGCAGGAGTAGCTATCTCTTTTGCAGACAAAATAGATTTTAAACTGAAACTGATTAAAAGAGACAAAGAAGGTCATTATATTCTTGTACAGGGAACTATCCAAGAGAAAGAAATAACTGCCTTAAATATTTATGCCCAAAACTCTTAGTGCACCCAGCTATATAAAACAAACATTAATGGACATGAAAAGCCAGATAAGCACCAATACAATAATAGTAGGGGAGTTCAGTACCCCACTGTCATAAATAGACAGATTGGCCATACAGAAAATCAATAAGGAAGTGCTTGAGCTAAACCAAACTCTTCAACAAATGCACTTAATAGATACCTACAGAGTATTTCACCCCACTAAGCTAGAATTTACTTTCTTCTCAGCTGCTCATGGATCATTCTTCAAAATACACCATGTGCTAATTCATAGAACAGGTTTAAGTAAATGCAAAGGAATTGAAGTTGTCCCCTGTACACTCTCAAAACAGAGTCCCTTGAAACTAGAGCTGAAGAGAAAAAAAAAAAATCCCAAGACCTTCACAAAGACATGGAAATTGAACAATACACTACTGACTAACCAATGGGTCACAGATGAAATTAAACAGTTTCTACAATTGAATGATAATGCCAGTACAATGTACAGGAACTTATCGGACACAATGAAAGCAGTTCTATGGGGAAATTCATAGCGGTGAATGCCTAATCAGGAAAACAGTGTAAGCTCAAATTAACAATCTAATGTTGAACCTTAAGCTACTAGAAAAAGAGGAAACCGACAGCTCATACAAGGGAGGAAATCATAAGGATCAGAGCAGAAATTAGTGCAATGGAAACTAAGAGAACAATACAGAAAATCAACAAATCAAAGGGTTTGTTTTTCGAAAGGATAAAATTGACAGACCCTTAGCCAACCTTCTCAAAGAAAGAAAAGAAAAGGCTCAAATCCACGCTATTAGAAATGAAAAGGGGGAAATTACCACTGATCCAGTGGAAATACAGAGAATAATAAACACATACCTTGAAAATTTGTATTCTAATAAAATGGAAAATATAGAAGAAATGGATAAATTCCTAGATACATACGAACTTCCAAAGTCGAGTGATGAGGATATAAAAATGTTAAACAGCCCAATATCAATCTGTGAAATTGAAAATGTAATAAAAAACCTACCGACAAAAAAAAGCCCTGGGCCTAATGGCTTCACCCCTGAATTCTACAAACTTTTAGAGAAGAGTTGACACCACTACTTCTCAAACTCTTCAATGAAATCAAAAGGGAAGCAGCGCTCCCAAATTCATTTCTGGAAGCAACCATTACCTTGATCCCCAAAGCAGAGAAAGACCCAAGCAAAAAAGAGAATTACAGGCCAATCTCCCTAATAAACATTGATGCAAAAATCTTCAATAAGATACTATCAAACAGAATACAGAAAGTCATCAAGAAGATCATACACCCTGACTAAGTTGGATTCATCCCAGGGATGCAGGGATGGTTCAACATATGTAAATCAATAAATGTAATCCACTACATTAACAGACTCAAGGACAAAAACCATGTGGTCATCTCAATAGATGTGGAAAAAGCACTTTGACAAGATCCAATACCCATTTATGATCAAAACCCTGCAGAAAATTGGAATAGATGGTCTGTATCGCAAACTAATAAAAGCTAACAGCCAGCATCACCCTATATGGTCAAAAACTGAAACCTTTCCCACTAAGATCAGGTATAAGACAAGGATGTCCACTTTCACCACTCCTGATCAATATTGTGCTGGAAACATTAGCCATAGAAATTAGGCATGACAAAGAAATAAAAGGAATAAAGATAGGAAATGAAGAAGTTAAACTGTCATTATTTGCTGATGACATGGTACTCTATCTAGAGGATCCTAAAAATTCAACCAAGAGACTGCTAGACCTAATCGCCAAATTTAGTAGTGTAGCTGGATACAAGATTAATGCTCAAAAATTATTAGCCTTTATATACACAAACAGCAGATTCACTGAGCAAGAAATTGGGGAATCAATCCCCTTCTCAGTAGCATCCAAAAAAATGAAGTATCTAGGAAACAATCTAACAAAGGAGGTGAAAGACCTTACAGCACTCTAAAAAAGGAGATAGAAGAAGATACCAGATAATGGAAAGTCATCCCTTGTTCCTGGGTTGGAAGAATCAATATCATCAAACTGGCTATACTCCCACAACAATTGTACAGATTCAACGCAATCCCAATTGAACTCCCAACAGCATATTTCGTAGATCTAGAGAAAATAATCTAGAAATTCATCTGGAATCACAAAAGACCTAGAATAGTAAAGGCAATTCTAAGCAACAAGGACATGATGGGGGATATTACAATCCCCAACTTGAAATTATACTACAAAGCCACTGTGATAAAAACCGCATGGTACTGGCAAAGTAACAGACCTGAGGACGAGTGGAGTAGATTAGAAGGTCCAGAAACAACTCCAGACACGCTAAGCTATCTCACTTTTGACAAAGGAGCCAAATAACATCAGTGGAAAAAGGGTAGCCTCTTTATCAAATGGTGCTGGAAAAACTGGGCTTTAACTTGCCAAAGACTAAAGTTAGCCCTATCTCTTTCACCATATACCAAGCTAAAATCAAAGCAGACAAGAGGCCTAAATATTAAAACAGACATTCTAAACCTGCTGCAAAACAGGTTAGGTAAAACTCTTGAAGACATTGGCTTAGGGAAAGACTTCTTGAACAAAACCTCTATAGCACAAAAATTTGCAGAAAAAAAATCAACAAATGGAATCTCATTCTATTAAAAAGCTTCTGCACAGCAAAAGGGCAACCAATACTATGGGAAAAAAAATCTTTACCAGCTGTTCCTCAGACAAGGGGCTACTATCTAGAATATATAAAGAGCTTAAAAAAATCAGCCCACCCAAATTTAAATACCCAGTTCAAAAATGGGCATCTGAAATGAACAGACACTTTTCAAAGGAAGAAGCAGGAGCAGCTAAGAAGTATACGAAGAAATGCTCAACATCATTTGTCATTTGAGAGATGCAGATGAAAACAACACTGAGATTTTATCTTACTCCACAAAGAATGGCTGCTGTTTCAGAATTAGCCAGCAACAAATGTTGTTGAGGCTGTGGATAAAAAGGAACCCTTCTCCACTTTTGGTGGGAATGTAGAGTGGTACAACCCTTGTGGGGATCAGTTTGGAGATTCCTCAAAAAACTACAATTAGAGGTGCCATTTGACCCTATTCCTCTGCTAGGTATATACACAAGAACTAAAAGATTCATATCACAGTGACATATGTGCACCCATATTTATAGCAGCTCAGTTTGTGATTGCTAAATCTTGGAAACAGCCCAAATGTCCATCAACTGGAAGCTGGATAAAAAAGATGTGGTTCTTTTATAGAATAAAGTATTACTCTGCCATTAAAAATGATAAGATTGAGTCATTCATGCTCAAATGGATGTACCTTGAGGACATCCTCATAAGTGAAATAAATAGGTCACAGATGTGTAAATATCGTGTCTTTTCTATGGTATGAGAAAATGAAGTTGTAAATGATTTGTAGTATGTATAGTTGATATTGTGAAATAAAAAATATTTAAAAGGAAAGAGGGTTTTGTGGTAAATAATGAAGGGAAAAAGAATGTGACTGTAATAAAGAAAAAAGGAAACAGCTTATGTTTCAGGGTGGGGGTTTCAGGGTGGGTGGAAAGGGGAAAAATGAGAATCAAGTCATGTAATACTCTGATACAAACTCTCAATGTTGAATGCGATGAAGATGTGTAGTCATCATGTACCAATAAAGATTTACAAAAACAAAAGAATGATAAATTGGAGAAATTTATAGCTAAATGGATACACTTTGAGCCCATACTGATAACTGCAATAAATAGGATGTGCACGCATAAAAACTGCATTATTTCTCTAGTGTGAGAAACTAATTGTGCAAATGAGGTCCAAAATGTCCAGTAGATATTCCAAAATAGGAAGAAAGGGGCCGGGGATTTAGCTCAGTGGTTCCAGCGCCTGTCTTGCAAGCGCAAGGGCCCAGGTTCGATCCCCGGTTAACCATATACCATACTGGATATGGAGACTCACGCCCAGCAGGAACCAGTACCACATACCACAGTGCCAGGCGTGGTGGCTCACGCCTGTCATCCCAGCACTCGGGAGGCAGAGGCAGGAGGATTGCTGTGATGTGAGTTGGAGGCTGAGCTCAGGGCCAGCCTGAACCACAAAGAGAGACCCCGTCTCAAAAAACAAACAAACAAACAAACAAACAAACAAAAACCAAAAACAAAATAGGAAGAAAATATTCAGTGAGGAAAGTGAGTGGGTGGGGCAGGGGAAACAAAGGGAAAAAAATTTCAAGATAAAAAGGAAAAAATGGAAACAAAGCTTATGTGTATGAGAGTTGGAGGGGCTGGAGGGAGGTCAGGGGAATGGGAAAAATAAGAATCAAGATATATAATGTAGAGCCAGGGATTTAGTTCAGTGGTTCTGTTGCCTGCCTTGCAAGCAAAAAGTCCCAGGTTCGATCCCTTATGATCACATACAACAGTGCCCAGTGTGGTGGCTCACGCCTGTAATCCCAACACTTGCAAGGCAGAGGCAGGAGGATTGCTACAAGTTCAAGGCCATCCTAGGCTACATAGTGAGCTCAGGGCCAGCCCTGAAAAAAAAGATGTATCATGTACAGGTACAAATTCTTAGTGATGTGACCATAATATTACTTAAAATGTACCAATAAAAACAATTTTTAAAAAACCCAACAATCAAGAAAAAACAAATCACTGTCATGATGCCATGGCCAAGAGAAGGCCACATTATCTCTCCAAAGGTTTCTTTTTGCACAAAAATCTACATAACCTATTTTCCCTGCTACAGGTAATGAAAGAATAAGTGAATAAGGAAAGGGGAGAAGAGGAGGAAAGAGAGAAATAAAATGTGCCATGTGCAGGATCCTAATAACCCCAATCAACCTAAACACTATGTGCCATAACATATAGACAATAATATCAACAAGTACAAGAGAGAGGATGGGGAACCAGAGCAAGAGGGAGGAGGAGAGAGAAGGGGCAAAAGAGTAGGGAAAAAGCTGTAATGTGTACCCGTAACTACTCCCCAAGATGACTATAAAGTGCATACATTGGAAATGTACTAAAAAAATTAAACTAAATTGATACTTATAGGCACTGAAGATGCTTCCTCATGAGGAAGCAAATGGAGGAAGGAAATCATGACCACAATGGTTCATCCCTACTGACTACTCAGCTGTTAGAAAGGGAAAGGTACAAAGATTCTTACAAGGAACTCTGGAGGTGAGAGTTCAGTGAGGATATTAAAATGATTGGTTCAAAGGAATAAGCCAAAATTTATTAAGGTTTAGTCAAAAACAGGAAAAGTTTAGTAAATCAGACCATAGTGATAAACTCAAACATGAAATTCATGGTAGATTCTTACATTGGAGCCTGCACTCCTTTCTCTGGAAATAATTCTGCCTTTGACCATTCTATGCATCACAATATAGAATTTCTGATTCACCTGCTCTTAAAGGGGAAGATTACCATAATCCTGGTTTCTTTCATCTCTATAATTCTGAATGCAAATGAGTACACATTATTAAGAGTAATTACAAAGGAACATAGGAGAAAAGGCAATGCCTGCTAGTCCCATTTTTTTAGCTGCTGAATTTTTAGCCATTCCACAAAGGATTAAAATGCTCCTAATCAGATAACAATAACACAGATTACGATTCCTTCTACTAATTCTGGGACATGTGTGGGGCTGATCAGGATTCAGGCAAGCAGAGGGGCAAGTAAGGTGTAGCCACTCACATTATACCTAAAGATAGCTATAATGAAACACCTCAGAGGCCTGGCTATATTTAGAGGTTTTCGTAGAAAACTCGAATTTATTAATAAATTATTAATTCATTAATAGCTTTGCTCATTGAAAGAACTGACTTCTGGGCCAAGTATTTAGCTCAGTGTTTCCGGAACCTGCCTTGCAAGCACAAGGTCCTGAGTTTGATCCCCAGTAAACACATACAACAATGCCAGGCGTGGTGGTTCATGCATGTAATCCCAGTGCTCAGGAGGCAGAGGCAGGAGGATTGCTGAGTTCGAGGCTGAGCTCAGGGCCAGCCTGAACTACAGAGGGAGACCTTTTCCCCCTAAAAAAGAAAAAAATTGACTTCTATGTCCAACCTTCCCATAAACCTCTGGTCACAGACACACACAGACACACAGACACTGCCTTTCTTCCTGAGTTTCTATCAGATTTCCTGGATATCTGGAAGGAAATGCTGTTTCACTGAACCCTATAATGGCTGTCCTTTTCCCAGAAGGAAGGAGAGCAGCTCTTTTATAACTGAGGTTCAACAAAACTAAGTGACTTGACAAAGGCTACACAGCCTGAAGTGGTAAAAACTGAGATCCTATCTATCAGGTCAGTGTCTCTTCTAAAATTTCTTTTTGTTCATCTACTAAGTTTCATTCCACAGATTAAAAGAAAACAACCCACTGTTCTCAGAGCTTAAGTATCTTTTTAAAGGTCACAAAAAGAAGCAGGAAAAATGAAAGGGAGAGGGTAAGCAAGATTGCATGTCACATTTCAAAGGACAGAAGAAAAAGATTTCAAAAGGCTTGTGGAATTTCTCACCTCTGGCTTATACAGTGTAGGGTTAAGGAGTCTCTGAGCTCCCCCCATCTTTCTCTCCGTCTGCCTCTTTGTCTGTCTGTCTGTCTGTCTGTCTCTCTGTCTGTCTCCCTGTCTGTCACTCACTTTCTCATTGGCAAGATGTCCTTTAAGGGCAGCTTCGCAAATTTACTCACAGAGTGTGGCAAAGCCCAGACTAGGGGTAAAAGCTGCCAGCTGCATTATCTCTTTGCCAACTGCACTGTTCATTACTTATGCAGAATAAGTACGGCATTAGCACTCTCTGGCAAGGACAAGGAATATGCTTTGAAATAATGACATTCCTTTACTCTGGCCTGACAGCCATTTTGTTCTCAATGAACTTAACTAGGTAATTCATTGAGGCAGAAGGCAAATCAAAGCAGCAGCCATTATTGAAAGTTGAGTGTACCCTTTTATCTGGGCAATTGTGAACATTTGTTATTATAAGTGCTTAACCAACTTTACACTACACACTGAATAATGGAAGGGAAGGAGAAAAAAGATCCAAGAGAAGTGAAAAAATGTGAAGAAAGAAACAAGCTGGTATACAGAGAGGAAAACAATACAAACTTGTGTAACAAAACCAAAAATAACAAAAGAAAAACAAAAAGAATATTAGCAATTTTCTAAAAAGAGATCAGCTAGAAGTCCCTGAGACTAGGATTATTAAAGTGTGGATGTACTGCATGATGCTCCATCTCTTCATTTGTGTCTGAGGAGAGTTAACACTGGATTTTTGATGGTTGTAGCATCTCAGTGAAAACAACACTATTTGTCCTCTAGTGATCTTTTTTGGGGGGGGGGAGGCAAAGTAGCATGATATTTGTGATGAATAAGGGATTTCTTGTCTGATGGAAGTGTTTACATTTATCTAAAGAATTTATGAGTTGGGCGTGGTGGCTCACACCTGTAATCTCAGCACTCAGGAGGCAGACGCAGGAAGATTGGTATGAGTTCGAGGCTAGCTTGGACTACATAGTGAGTCCAGGGCCAGTCTGAACTACAAAGTAAAACCCTGCTTCAAAAAACTAAAAAA
>PVIR01008123.1:0-30594 GCA_004026965.1 Petromus typicus
CCCCTCTTGTCTTTCTTTTGAAACTGTCCATTACGATAATTACCAAGGGAATTTTCTCAAATATATACTCATAGTCATACTGTTTTTACTCCCCTCATTTAAAATCTCATAGTGTCTCCCCACTGCCCACAGAGAAATGATTATGCTGCTTAGGAGGTTGTATGTATACCTTAATGATCTAGAGCATCATAGTTTAAGAACTTCTTTGCTTATTGTTCTTTTATACAGACTACACACCAGGTACAACACATGCACTCAAATGCCCTGATGTTTCAATTCATTTGTTTCATTTTCTTGAAAGTCTTTCTTCCTTTATCTAGCAAATACTTAAGGCTGAGTTCAAAATCACTTCTTCCTTAATGGCCTCTTTTATTCCTCTCAGTCCTTACTTGATTTATGTAATCCCACATCTTTTTGTCTGTATCACTATCATTGTACTTTAGTCACCCAGTGTAGTCACTTGTCTTACCCTGTAGGCTGTGAGCTCCTGTCAGGTAGCTGTGGTCCCCCTATACCCAGCTGTTGAGAAAAAGATTAAACCTGTTAGAAAGTTAAACCATAAAGAAATAAACACTTGAACCCTTCAAAGGAAATAGAAGTCAAGTAAAGAGGAAGAAGGAATTTTTCAGTGAAAAGATGCAGATGTCTGAAGTCAGAGTTCACAGTATTCCAGAGACAGAGAGACAAAGAATTCATGATGATAAATGCAGGTGGTGAGGTTAGAGATGAATAAATTGATGCTAGATTCAGAACAGACTTACATGTCAAAAAAAAGTTTGTGGAGTTCATCCCATAAATGTAGGATCTAGCAAGGCGTGGTGATTGACCCCTATAATTCCAGCATTTGAAAGGCTGAGGCAGGAGGATTGCCAGCCTGAGTTTGAGGCCAGCCTGTACTTCTCATACTTGAGTAGGTAGTGTTCACAACTAGGTGTGATACCGTCATCTGTGGTCCCTGTGTAGTTACATACACTAGGCAGCTACTTTGATATTTGTAATTTGATTATTTCATAAACATCTTGCTCTAATATCCTTTGCTTAATTATTTCTTCCCTGTATAATTAAGTTATGTATTTTACTAACATTCCTGTACCAAAATTTTATGAGCATCTAGCATAATTTAATGGAAAAATCAGAATTCAAATTCAAGTCAGTCTTTGAAGTTTACATTGAGGGGCCAGGGATTTAGTTTAGTGGTTCCAGTGTCTGCCTTGGAAGTGCAAGGTCCTGAGTTTCATCCCTGGTGACCACATACCTCAGTGCTGTTACCATGCCCATTAGTAATCAGTACTACACACCATAGTACCAGGCATGGTGGCTTATGCCTGTAATCCCAGCACTTGGGAAGCAGAGGCAGGAGGGTTGCTGTGAATTTGGTTCTTGCCTCCACTACATAGTGAGCTCAGGTCCAGTCTGAAGTACAAAAGTAAGACCCTGTCTAAAAAAAAAAAAAAAGTAAATAAAAATTAAAAAAGAAATTTATATTCAATATGTGTTGGCCAGCTGAATATGGTAATGCATGTCTGTAATTGTAGCACTCAGCAGGCTGAGGCAGGAGGATCATCCTGAGTTTGAGGTCAGCCTAGACTACATAGTTTAAGCATAGCCTAAATACATAGTGAGAACTTTGGCCAAACCATTCAGCTCTCTGAGATTACAAGATTGAGTCTGACCTAGGTATTTTAACAGTTTAGCAAGAGCCATCTTATAATAAAAACAGGTAAGAGTGTAGCTAAGGTCCTGAGTTCAGTACCCACTACTGGAAAAAAGAAAAAAAGAATGTTTCATGGAGATTTGGTTTCTTTACATATTTCTTTTTGTTTGGTTGGTGTTTTTTGAGACAGGGTCTCGCTTTGTAGTTCAGGCTGGCCCTGAGCTCAGCCTCAAGCTCACATCACAGCAATCCTCCTGCCTCTGCCTCCTGAGTGCTGGGATTACAGGCGTGAGCCGCTACGCCCGGCACTGTGGTATGTGGTACTGACTGCTGCTGGACGTGAGTCTCCACGCCCCACATTACAGTATGTGTTTACCAGGATTGAACCCTGGCCCTTGGGTTTGCAAGACAGGCCCCGGAACCACTGAGCTAAATCCCTGGCCCTCTTTACATATTTCTTACCTACGCCACAAGGTTTTCATGAGAATCAAATGAACCAGGTAAAAGCTGTGTGTGGTGGTACACACTTGTAATCCCAGCACTGGGCTGAGGCAGGAGGATCACTGTGAGTTCGTAACCACTGACTGGACTATGTAGTGAGTTTGAGGCCAGCCTGAACTACATACAGGATCCTGTCACAAAAAAATGGAAAGAAACAGATAAAAACTAAAAATGTACAATGCTATTAAATTCAAGATACTATTGCTACTGGTCTTAATATGTTGAATTTAGCTATTTCGTCATTGTATCTCTAGGGTGATGAATGATTTTTGATAGTACTACTGTAATTGTTTTCGGGTACTATGAACTCTAATAAATTTTATGTGTTCTGACTGTTCCACTGACTGTACATTCTCCTACGTCTGTCTGTCTGACTCTGTGTCTGTCTTTCTCTCTTGAGCTTCTCCACTCCCCGAGACAATATCGAAGTTAGGCCAATTAATAACCCTACAGTGGCCTGTAAGTGTTCAGGTGAAAGGAGGAACTGTATGTCTCTTATTTTGAATCAGAAGCTACAAGTGACTAAGTTTAATGAAGAATGCACTTCAAAAGCCAAGATAGGGGGCCGGGGAGTTAGCTCAGTGGTTCCAGCGCCTGTCTCGCAAGCGCAAGGACCCGGTTCGATTCCCCGGTAACCACATAACAATACTGGGTGTGGTGACCCACACCCAGCAGCAACCAGCACCACATACCACACTGCCGGGCGTGGTGGCTCACGCCTGTAATCCCAGCACTCGGGAGGCAGAGGCAGGAGGATTGTGATGTGAGTTTGAGGCTGAGCTCAGGGCCAGCCTGAATCACAAAGCGAGACCCTGTCTCCAAAAACCTAAAAAAAAAAAAAAAAAAAAAAAAAAAGCCAAGATAGCCCCTCTGCAGTTAGTTATATTGTGAATGAAAAGGAGAAGATCTTGAAGGAAATTCAGAAGCATTACACTAGTATAGAACACCTAAATGATAAAGCAAAACAGCCTTGTTGTTGGTAGGAGAAAGAGTGATCTGGACAGAAATGCAAACCAGCTACACCGTACTCCCTTGGCCAAAAGCCAGTGTGAGCCAAGGCACTAAGTCTTCAATTCTAGAAAGGCTAAGTGAGCTAAGGGCATTGAAAAGTTTGAAGCTAGCAGAGGTTGGTTTGTGAGGTTTAAAGGAAAGAAGCCATTTCTTTTCTCTTTTTTTTTTTTGAGAGAGGGTCTCATTCTGTAGTTCAGGCTGGCCCTGAGCTCATCCTCCAGCTCACATCACAGCAATCCTCCTGCCTCTGCCTCCCGAGTGCTGGGATTACAGGCATGAGTCACCACACGCGGCACTGTGGTATGAGGTACTTATTGCTGCTGGTGTGAGTCTCCATGCCCAGTATGGTATGTGGTTAACCGGGGATTGAACGCAGGTCTTTGTGCTTGCAATACAGGCACCGGAACTACTGAGCTAAATCCCCAGCCCCAAGAAACCATTTTTTAAACATAAAGTACAACATGAAGCAACAGGCTGTGCTGTGGAAGCTTCTTCAAGTTACCTACAAGATAATTAATGAACTTGGCTACACTGAACTACAGATTTTTGGTGTCAACAGAACAGTTCTTCTTATGAAGAAGATGTCACCTAGGATTATTTAGAGAGAAATAAAGCTCAGAGTCAAAGGATCGACTGGTTCTTACATTAGGGCCTAATGTGGCTAGACAATATTAATTTACCACTGTAATGATTTTAGGGCCCTTCTAGGCATGTCAGCTTTTTGACTTGCCTAGCCCACAGTGAGTGAGGAGGAATTGTTTTGGATCACATATAATATATATAATATAGTTCATGTATATAAGTAACAAAACTTCCAATTTTTAATATGCCTATAGTTACAACATTTTGAAAAAAGTGAAGAGAAGTCTTGCAGGCCACAGTTTAGACACGCCTGGAAATACACTCTGTTGTGCTCTGTAAGTGAAACAACTGAATGATAGCACGTTATTTGCAACCTAGGTAAATGCTTATTTTAAACCCAATGTTGAGACTTGCTCAAACCAAAAGAAAAGGTTCCTTTGAAAATATTAACATTCATTGGCAAAGGTGCTGGTCACCCAAGAGCTCTAACGGAGATGGGCAACAAGACTAATGTTGTCTTCAACGTCATTAATACAATATCCATTCTGGAGTGTAAGCGTAATGTCAAGGTAAATACTCTTGTAAATAGATTTCCTAAGGTTGTAGCTGCTGTGAATAGTGATTCCTTTGATGCATCTAAGAAGAGTAAGTGGAAACCCATTTAGAAAAGATTCAGCATTCCAGATGCCATTAAGAACATTCACCATTCCTGGGACATAGTCACAATTTTTTTTTTTTTTTTTTTAGGTTTTTTGAGACAGGGTTTCCCTTTGTGGTTCAGGCTGGCCCTGCGCTCAGCCTCAAACTCACATCACAGCAACCCTCCTGCCTCTGCCTCCCGAGTGCTGGGATTACAGGCGTGAGCCACCACGCCCGGCACTGTGGTATGTGGTACTGGTTGCTGCTGGTCGTGAGTCTCCACACCCAGTATGGTATGTGGTTACCGGGGAATCGAACCCGGGTCCTTGCGCTTGCAAGACAGGCGCCGGAACCACTGAGCTAACTCCCCGGCCCCCATAGTCACAATTTTAACAGGAGTTTGGAAGTAGTTGATTTCTGCCCTGACATTTGACTTTGAGGGGTTCAAAACTTCAGTGAGGAAGTGACTACAGATGTGGTGGAAATAACAAGACAACTAGAGTGTGAAAGTGGGACCTAATTGCTGCTATCTCATAATACAACATTAATGGACGAGGAATTGCTTCTTGTGGATGAACATAGTGGTTTCCTGAAATGTTATGTTCTCCTGCTAAAGATGCTGAGAAAATTGGTAAGAAGACAACAGAGGATTTACAGCATTCTGTAAACTTAGTTGATGTGTCAGTAGGTGTTGAGGAGATTGGTACCAATTTGGAAAGAAGTTCTATTGCACATAAAATGCCGTCAAACAGCATCACATGCTACAAAGAAATTTTTTTAGGAAGAAAATACTTGTGACAAACTTCACTGTTGTCTTATTTTGAGAAATTTCCTCAGGCACCCCAACCTAAAGCAACTCCTGCCCTGAATAATCAGCAGCCATGACATTGAGGTAAGATCCTCCACCACCAAGAGACCATATTTCCCGAAGGTCAGATAATCACTAGCATTTCCGAGCAGTAAAGTATTTTTAATTAATATTATGTAGGATGGGCTGGGGATTTGGCTCAGTGGTTCCGGCGCCTGTCTTGCAAGCAGTGCCTGTTTTGCAAGCGCAAGGACCTGGGTTCGATCCCAGTAGCCACATACCATACTGGGCGTGGAGACTCTCGCCCAGCAGCAACCAGTACCACATACCACAGTGCTGGGCGTGGTGGCTCACACCTGTAATCCCAGCACTCAGGAGGCAGAGGCAGGAGGATTGCTGTGATGTGAGTTTGAGGCTAAGCTCAGGGCCAGCCTGAACTACAAAGCGAGACCGTGTCTCAAAAAACAAAAACAAAAACAAAACAAAAAAAACAAAGACAACCAAAATAAATTATGTAGGAAGCATACTGGCTTTTTGGTTATTACAGCTATTTGCTGTTGTATATCTAATGGATTACAATATAGTGTATTAAAGAGTTTTTTTTTCTTTTTGCAGAACCAGGATAGAATATAGTGTAAACATAACTTTCATATGTACTAGGAGACCATAAAATTTTTATGACTCACTTTATTGTGACCTTCACTTTATTGCAGTGCTCTGGAACCAGATTTACAGTAGATCCTCCGTATATATGAAGCTTTTGGCACAACTACAGAATCTCAGCCTCTTCCATGAAATTGAAGATTAGCGTTAGTTTGTGATCTAGGAATTTGTAGGTCACAAATACCATATCATTATTTTGGAAAATACTGGCCTACTGGAAATAGTGCTGAGTAAAGGAATGAATGAGTGAGCACATAGGAACGATGACCCAGAGGGTTATCTTTTTAACTCTAAAATATTGATATTAATTCAACATTTCCCAGAGTATGTACTAGGAGAGTAGTTACACAGGTATTTGATGCAAAATGAGTTCTTTTCTGATACATATTTACAATGTTTAGTGAATATTTGCCTTTGGAGATCAGTTAAGCAGTCATTCACATATTGAAGGGTGTGAGAAGTTATACTTTAGGGCTGAGGATTTAGCTCATTGGTTCTAGTGTCTGCCTTGCAAGCACAAGGTTCCTCAATCTCTAGTGACCACACACAACAATGCTGGGCATGGTGACTCATGCCCACCGGCAATCAGTACCATATATCACAATGCTGGGCATGGTGGCTCATGCTTGTAATCCCAGCACTTGGGAGGCAAAGGCAAGAGGATTGTTGTGGAGTTTGGAGGCTCACCTGGGCTACACAGTGCACTCAGGGCCAGCCTGAACTACAAAGCAAGACCTTGTCTCCCCCCGAAAAAGTTATGCCTTATAGAAATTACTTAACTATTAAACTTATTTTCCACATTCACTTACCTCCCTACCTCAAGTCATTTCTCACCAATTCCCTATTAATTTACTAGGAAATACATACTTATGCAGTAAGAAATATGTACCGTACATAAAGGG
Source organism: Petromus typicus (assembly GCA_004026965.1). Taxonomy (NCBI): domain Eukaryota; kingdom Metazoa; phylum Chordata; class Mammalia; order Rodentia; family Petromuridae; genus Petromus; species Petromus typicus. Next base: position 6,761 of record PVIR01008123.1, read on the forward strand.
TAGTTCATGGCTCTGTACTTCTGACATTTTATTTTCTTCGTGGTTAACCGTCTTTACAAATTGATTACATTACATATAATTTAAACTAAACTAGAAAAACCCCTTAAATGATCTTTGTGTCCCCCTTCTTTCCTCCTACTCACATGACAGTTTACTGTTTATTATTTACTGGGATAAATATATTAAGTGCCTAATTATAAAACAGTTGCTATAAATCATTTTTGTTACAAGGAAGTACTTTCAATTCATTTTCCTGATTACATGTACTGCTTTAAAAGGTGTGTGTTTCGTTTCTATTTATTTGAGCTTCCGTAATGATGTATAGAGCACTTTAGGCTTTTGCTTGTAATCTAGTTGTATTATGATGTAGTTTATGAAGGCCACTATATGGTACCAGTAAATTATTGGCACATGGTCCCTATTGCAGGAAATAATTTGGTTACAGTAAATGTCATTTGATTAATATTTAGGACAATTAACTAAATATTTGTTTATTTGGTTTGGTTTTTTGTTGTTGTTGTTTTGAGACAGGGTCTCACTTTGTAGTTCAGGCTGGCCTTGAGCTTCCTTTGTAACCGAATCAAGCCTGGAACTGACAGCAATCCTGCCTCTACTTCCCAAGTGCTGGGATTACAGGCGTGAGCCGCTACACACACAACACTGTGGAATGTGAATTCACAGCAATGTGAATGTGATTGCTGATGGGCATGAATCACCATGCCCTACATTGCAGTATGTGGTTACTAGATTGAACAAGGGACCTTGCACTTGCAAGGCAGGCCCAGAATCACTGAGCTAAATCCCCAGCCTGTTTGTTTTGAAACAAGGTCTTGCTATAAAGTTCAGGATGGCCTTGAACTCATGCAAACCTCTTGGTTTAGCCGCCCAAGTGCTAGGATTATAGCCATATGCCACCATGCCCAGTACAACTTCTGTTAAGCAAATGTTGGTGTGCCTTTAACGGTCACATGCTAGCAGGAAAAATGGTAAGTTGGAGAGCTCAGGTGGTAGGACCATAGAAATGTTTCCAAAGATAGAGCAGCATTATCATGTTGAATACATAGTTTGGATTGCACACCCAGAGACCCCCTTTCCTTCAGCCTACTTAACACCTGTGATTGTTACTGGTATGGCTGGTTTCCTTCAAGTGGGTTCATGAACTTGTTTACTCCCACGTGGGCCCTGGTTTTACCTTTTACATATGCATTATCACCAAGTCACACCAGCTTTTACATATATTAATGAAACACTTGCAGGTTAACCTTCAAATTACCAAATGAGTGTCAAGTGAAGATTACCCAGTAATCCTTTAATTGTGGTAAATTAAAACCAAAGTCAAAACCGAACTTGTAGGAACTACACAAACAAATAGATGAGGGTGTTGAGAAGAAAAGTACTGGCTTGACCAGTGTGTGCATAGTTATCAGTTTACAGTGAGAAGCAAGCATATCATATGGTGTGGGAGAGACCTAATTCTTTTTAGAAAAAGACAAGACTTTTGTGTTTTCCTCCTTAAAACTACTCCTACTCTTCCTGCATGTCCGAGTGGTTTTTCTGCTTCCATGGCAGGCCACATAGCTTGTTAAGCCATTGTATTTTGTTTTAGAACCAAAGCTAGAGTATTGAGAAGATGGGAGGCTCTCAAAGACTTCATCTCATGTTAGCATGTAGTGTAAACACAGCAGAGTATGTAGCATGTGCATGGCCTGCCCTCAGTTCCTAGTGCTAAAAGGAGAAAAGACTTTCTCTAACCTTTCTCTTTGGCAGTACTATAAATGTGTCTTTGGTCACTCATTAACCTAGACGTTAGTTTTCAAGCAGTGGAATTTTCAAGTGTGCCTATCCTGGCACACTTGGTAAGTGGGAACCACAGCTTCAAGGGCCATTAGTGTAGTGTAAGGAGAGAAACAGACTGTGTGATGACCCTCCCCAGCCTTTCTTCTGCAGTCAGTAGGGCAGATCTAAGTGATTACCACACTTCTTCCATTTCTATTTTTTTCTTTCAGAACCAGCATCAAACTCAGACCTTGTGCTTGCCAGGCAGGCATGGTACCACTGAGCTACCGTTTTGGCCTTATTCTTCCATTTCTAAAACTTTATAATTCTTTCTCTCCTTTCCATGCCACTACACACCTGCATCTCTGCAATGATAGGGCCGTTTTTCTCCTACTGGTGAGATGGAGCGTGGAGTAGGGGTGAGGTGACTTTATATCAACTTACTATAGAATTGTTAACTCTTATTTTGTCTTACATGAAAAAAAGCTTTTCAGAGTAATAAAATACACTTTATTTAGATGGGAAAATGAATTGAAAGTATATATTGGAGAAAATGTCCTAGAATAAAATATTTGGAATTTTTTTTAGTTGTGAAAGTCAGATTTCTACCTTATTTCTACCTTATTTCTACCTTAATGAGACTCTGTAGGGTATATTTTGTCTGGGATGTGTATTTATTTATTTATAGTACTAAATTTGAACCTAGGGCCTCTTGCATGCTAGAAAAGTGCTCTACCACTGAGCTACATCTCCACCTTGGGATGCATATTTTAAAAGATTAGCTTTGCTTATATTTAAAATATATACAGGGGCCAGGGAAAATATTTTTTTGAATTTTGCCTAAAATAACAGTAATTCCATGTTTTAAAATCTGGGATTTATTTTGGACAAGATTCATAGGTACTTCTGTGTTGCCAATACCATAACTGGAAAACAATTTAGCTTCAATTGGAAATTAGTAAAAATAATATTGTAATCTTTTCCCATTGTTCACAAACTCCTTGATCTAAATTTACTTTAGTTTCCTTACACACATTCAGAGGAGCCAGATGTAATGCTCAGCGTCTCAAGATATTTAATCTTTGAGGAGAGTGGAGCTCAGGGTCTTTTCTATATTTACCCCTTAATGCTTTTCAAGCCTTTGAAATATGCAAGTGATTGCTTATTCAATGATGATTATTAATCTCTTGCATTAGCAAGTTGGCTTCTTACTACTAATTTGATTTCAGATTACTGAAGACAAATGATTACAAAAGGTAATTTAGTTGTTTTATTTTAAAACCAAATCAACATCTGATACTAATAATGAACTGTCATAAAAGAGGAAGTTTAACTCATGATATGGGTCCCAAATCATCTTATGGAAATGAATAGTCAAATTTGTGTAGTAATCTTTTTAATTTACTTTATTTACTCTGGAGATGTGGTAATTGAACTTGGGTTGGGATCGAAGTCAGGCATATTGAGCTACATTCCCAGCCCATAAGTGTGGGGTTGTGTGTGCACGTGCACACACACATGGGTGCATGGTATATTGGGAATTTAACTCAGGGCCTTTTCACTAAGCTACAGACAGTCCTAGCCTTTTACAAAATCTTCTATTTTGAGACAGTTTTCAATAAGTCACTCAGCTTGGCTCCTCCTGCTTCAGCCTCCTGAGTGCTGTCATTTCAGACATGTGCCACCACTGGCATCCTTCTTATTTTTTAATACAGGTTTTCTCTAAATTGCCTTGGCAGGCTTCGAACTTGTGATTCTCCTACCTTCAGCATCGCCAGCAGCTGGGATTACAAGAGTATACCTTTGTGTCTGGTTTACCTCATTTTTAAAATACAGTAAAATACATGTAACATGTAATTTACTATTTTAAACACTTTTAAGTCTAAGCTTGTGGCATTATATCCACAGTGTTGAGTAACCATTACTCCTCTCTACTTCCTAAATTTCTCTTGACCCCGTACAGTAACTCTGTACTAAGCAGTAACACCCCACCCCACACCCTGCCCAGTTCCTGTTAATCACTAATCTACTTCCCATCTGTATAAATTTACCTTTTCTCAATATTTCATATGGAATCATACAGTATTTTTTCTTTGTGTCTGATGTGATTTCAGGTTTCATCCATGTTTTAGCATGTACCATAATTCCATTATTAACAGCTGAATAATATCTCAGTCTGTGGAAACAGGAACTCAGGTCCTTATGGCCAAAAAATAGAGACAGCCCACGTGTCCTCCAGAAGATAAATGAATAAATTGCTGAGTGATATGGTTATTTTTTAAGGAAAGTGATCTTTTTTAAGTAATAGTTCTCTTGTATTAGTCTTTCATTAATGTTTTTTAAGCTTTCCGGTATTTTGCTTATTTCTTTGGTGCTTTTGTTGCTGAATTTTAAAAAATTATTTGTTTTGAGCATTCATTTTTTTTTTTTTTTCCAATTGTTTGTTTTTCAGACCCGAGTCAGAACTCCATCACAGGGGAACACAGCCAGCTGTTAGGTATAGTATTACTGTGGGAATTAACTCTCTAAAAGGTTACCTGCCATGTGCTTGTGTTAACCTGTGTTACTTACTCCTCTGTGTAATTCTAATTTTGCCCCCTCTTTTCTGCTTTACACACATCAATTATTTTCCTGCTCTTTTCTGTTTCCATGGTAAACATTAGAAAACTACTATTGTAATTGATAACACTCAATTCAGTTACTGCATTAAAAATTAGTTTTGTATAGTCTGCAGTTAAACAATACTAAGACTTTTTTCCAAGATAATTTTGTAAAGAAAACATCATATTTTGTAATATTTTGGCCTTTTTCCTACTTTTGACCTTTTAATACTTTTCCTTGGCCTTTAGTTCAGCTTCATTTTAATTGCCAAAAGTACTTCATAAACAGCGTGGCCTTAGGCAGTTCATAGAAACTGCCGTCCTAGTTCCGTATCTGCGCAACCTTATTGATTTGATTTCCTCTAGATGTAAATGTATAATGTGACAAGAATTTCACAAGGTCTCACAAAAAATTTACAAAATATCAAAATAAGGCATCTTCTGGTAAGGAATCCAGGCAATAAAAGGTGTATGTATAAAAGAAAGTAAGTCTTTAGAAGTATCTCTTCTTTGTGCCTTACCTTCAAAAATTCTAGAAAATTTTACTGATTTTCCATTTGATATCAGTGGAGTTACACTGAGTCTTCGTTCTACTGTACAGATCCCCCCCCACAGTACTGAAAAACCCACTGACTCTCTTTTTTACTTAACGATTTATCTCAGGACATTTTAGCCATACATTAAGATCACCTCATGCATTTGTTTGTGGTTGAATAGCGTTTCATTACACCTCCTTTACTGTAATTTTACTCCGGTAGTTCCCTCTTGATGAGCATTTAGGTTATAGGTATGTTACTCTTACAAATTAGTTTGTAGTGAGCATCCTGTATTGTGTCTTTGTATTCTCACTGCCAGTATGTTTGTGAAACAAATTCCTAACAATGGAATTCATAACTCAAAAGGTACTTATATTTTCAAAAAGATGAATCATTGTAAGTTTCTGCCAATATTAACAAGGTCAATGGGGGAACTCTTGGTTCTGTATTATCAAAAGCTGCCACATCAATGTAAAGTTCTTATTGTTACTAATCAGTGAAAGTGGCATTTCTAGTATTTATTATTATCTATTTATTATTTATTATTATTATTTTTTTTTTTTAGTATTTCGAGACAGGGTCTCACTTTGTAGTTCAGGCTGGTCCTGAGCTCATCCTTGAACTCATAACAATCCTCCTGCCTCTGCCTCCCAAATGCTGGGATTACAGGCATGAGCCACCACTCCCCGTGCTGTGGTATGTGGCTCTGATTGTTGGTGGGCATGAGTCTCCACACCCGGCATTGTTGTATGTGGTTTCTGGGGATCAGACCCGAACCCTTGCACTTGTAAGGCAGGTACTGGAACACTGAGCTAAATCCCCAGCCCACATTGCTGAACTTACAGCTGTTGAATATGTGTAGAGAGGTTGCAGAGAATAAATATGCTATCAGAAGTCCACAAAGTAGGGAAGGTAGTTCACATTGCTCGTTTGCCTGTAGAAGCTTCAGAGTATTAGTAGGAAAGACTAGGGTACTCCTTTTTGTTCTTTATATGTTAAAACATTGGGAGAATCCTTGAGTTAATGAGAAGAGGTAATGAAATCTTAAGCTTATTCCTGTGAGTATGTATGTGTCTATTAGAACCGTACCTAACACCCTAGGTACCCAATAAATATTTGTTAGGTAGATGTTATAACATAAACATGGAAATGTGATTATCAGGATCCTAGTCTTGTGGAATTGAGGCTGTCATTACTGTCTTTTTTGTTTGTTTGTTTTCTCTTCGGTGCTAGGAATGAAACCCAGGACCTGGCACATGCTAGACAAGTGTTCTACCATGCTGCTGGACTTACTGGCACATGCCTATAATCCCAGCACTCAGGAGCCTGAGGCAGGAAAATTGCCTTCAGTTTAAGACCAGGCTTGGCTACGTAATGAATTCAAGGCCAGCCTGGACTACCTAGTGAGACTCTGAAGGCAGAAAAAAAGATTCCAGCCTATTATGTTGTTATATTGAGTAGTTAATTTCACCCTACTCAAATTTAGTCTTCTTTGTAAAAATTTCATATTTAAATCAGGAATGGTTACAATTTCATGGAAAGATTTTGCCAAACTATGGAAAGTACATCTTTTCTCCCCAAATTATTTCTTTTCACGAAATATATATGATTCACAGAGAAATTTGAGAGCAGTTCATTATTTGACCAGAAACTTGGGCAGTGGCAGTCGGGGAAAGCTTTAACTAATGAACTGGGTAGTTAGGAGTTAATGTAACTCAATGTTATTAAACTGGATCAAAATAATGAAATATTTTTTTTTGCAATATTTATAAACATTTTGCTGTTACTCAGAAAAGACCTTGGTATTAAGGACATTGAATTAAAATCTTCCTGGCTCCAGGGGCTGAACGTGTGTGACTCAGTGGTAGAACACTTGCATAGCTTGTGTTCAGTCCTAGCACGGGGGAGAAAAATCTCCTCAGCTCTCTGTAAAAACCTCCTTCAGGGTAAGTTGGCCTGGTAGGTGAAAAACTGGTTCAATTACCTTGCCTGCTGAATTAAATTTATAATAGGTTATTTCAGGCTTTTCTTGCTGACTTGGATTTATAATAGTATCTTCCAGACGTGCTAACTGCATTTCCTGTCAAGAGGGTACAGTTATTTTAATGTATTTACTGTTCCCACTGACTCATCAGGTCTCTTACGAAACTCAGGGCTAGGTAGAAAGAGATGTAGGAGACAGAGAAACTGTTATTATGATAATGGGCCTAGTTCCATGCTTAGGGTTTATGGACTTTCCCCTGTGTGTATGTGTATAATTTTCATTTTAAAATTCTTTACAAAGCAAAGTAGTGAATCTTAACATTTTTATAAGAAAGTTTACCAGACATTGAAGGAAAAAAAATTCCAATATTTTTCAGGCCTTTTCAGAGTATGGTCAATTAAACATAATCTGAATCAGTTTGAAGGATTCATAACCTTGCCTAAATTTAACAATGTCAGTATGAATAAAGTATCATGCAGTCTTACTTTGAGGCTAAAGTAATAATTTGAGATTTATCTTGGGCTTCAGATATAACTTAAGAATTGACAAAAGCCAGCAGCATTATAGAAATAATAGCAATACATCAACAAAAGTTTTATAAACAGTCAGACATTTGGTATATTGTCTTTTCTGTTGTACAGGGAAAAAAATGGCAGGAGTGCAGCTCAGTGTGTGCTTTCTTTGTACAAGGCCCAGGGTTTAATACCCAGTTTCCTCTCTGCTAAAAGAAAGAAAATATAAATATATCATAAAAACAAATATGAAATCTTGAATAGAATCAATTGTTATGTCAGTTTTCATTGGAATTATGCAATGAAACACTAGAAGTTGCCCAGTAATATCAGCATTATTTGGGTAGTAAAATGAGAAAAAAAAATAACAGTGATGTGATGAAGTCTTGGACTCAAAGCATCACAAAAGTCAGTGAGTATCCTCCAAGGGGCTCGTCTAAGGATTCCGCATAATCCACAAAGAGCTCTCGGGCGGAGATTTGATTCTTAGTTCAGGGAGAATAAATATTGTTTGTTATTCGGAAACCCTAGAAGTTCTGTTTCACATGGTGTCTCCTGGGGTCAGAGTGGTGATCCAGACTACTGCAGGCATCTGTGTGAACTATGGGAGACAGCGTGTTTTCCAAACAGGACACTCAGGCCAGGCGTTTGAATAGAACCACTTCTGATTTCATGCTTTTCAATTTAGCTACCACCGAAGAGAGCTTTTTTTCCTTACGTGGAAAGCCTTGACCTTTCATGATGGTCCACAAGTCATGACTGACCAGAAAGCCTATGGGATGCTTCCATGCTGCATTGCCACCACAAGTAGACCTTGGGGAGGACCATGTTGGTGGCATCACTGGTGTCATGAGATGCAGACAGAATCTCCAGCTTCTGTCCTCCTAAAAACTTAAATAAGCGAATGGATGCTGGGTTAGAAACAGCAAGAACCTAAAAGTAAAGGTGATTTCACCAGAAACTTGAGACTAGAGAAGCCCAAACACACAGGTTCCAGGGGTTGCTAAGAGGTGGCGTGAACAGCAGGCAGTAAAACAGGACAGATTTGTGCTCGTGCCAGTTTTTATAGCAATACTATTGTGAGGTCACTGAGCAGTGGGGAAGTGCTGTACTGTGTTGAAGTTGCAATTCTTCTTTTAAAACCTTTGAGTGAAGAAGTCTTGAATGTAGGATAAAAATTCTATAAATGTTTAAATCAAGAATTGAATTATGGAGAGCAAACTACTGAGCACCAAGAAACTATTCATATAGAAGAAAAACAAATGGAAGTTCTACAAAATGGAAATATAATTATCAACATAAAGAAGTTAAATAGTAAGTTAAAACAGTGCAGAATACAAACCACAAGAAGACTCCACCTAGATATATCTCAATTAAACTGTAAAATATCTAAAATATCTTGAAGACAGCCAGACAGAATGGACAGATCATTAAAGCAACTTCAAAATGACAGAACTCTCAACAATAAAATAACAGCTAGAAAATGCAAGTGTGCAGACTTGATTGACATAGATTTCGGTTTAGCAAACTATGCAAGAATAACAAAATAAGCCGAACCAGCCCTGGCTGGCGATCAGTAGGCTGGCAGATGTCACAGCCAGACTGCTTTCCCATCCAAGGAGCAAGAAAACCCCACTTGTAGGTAGCTAAAAACAGAGGCTACTTTACTATAAACCTTGCTCTAAAATAGTAGTAATATCTGGGCAAGGTAGCTCATGCCTGTAATCCCAGACCAGGCAAGCTTCAACTCACAGCAATCCTGTTTCTGCCTCCTGAGTTCTGGGATTATAGGTGTGAGCCACCATGTCCCGCACTGTGGTGTGTGGTACTGATTGCTGGTGGGTGTGAGTCACCACACTTGGCATTGCTGTATGTGGTTACTAGGGATCGAGTTTGGGACCTTGCATTTGCAAGCAGGCACCGAAACCACTGAGCTCAATCCCTGGCTCAATATATATTTCTTAATATTGACAATCTTAGTAGTTTTCATATTTGTTTTGGTGGTATTAGAAGAGAACTCAGAGTGCTCTACTTTAACAACATCTGCAGCTCTTTATACTTTGAGATAAAATCTCATTCATTTGCTGACTCAGGCCTCACATTTGTGATCCTCTGCCTCCTGCCTGCGATTGCAAGTGTGATCTACCACACTCACTGAAATCTTAAGTTTTAGTAGGATATAATTCTTACCTTTTCTCTTCTTTACTACCAGACTATGTAATTGTTTAACCTTTTTTTTAGGCACGGCCTCATTTTGTAGTTCAAACTGGTCTTGAAGCCAGGCTGGCTTTGAACTCGTTACAGTCCCCCTGCCTTAGCCTCCCAAGTGCTAGGACTATAGGCCTGCATCACCACACCTGGCAATTATTTAACTTGTACATACTATAAAACCAAAGTTAAGGAACTCTCAATACAAACTTTGCTGTCCTAAAGACTGAATATTTTCTGTATATCTTGTTCACTAAATTCCTGTAAGATGCCTCTTTTTAAACATTTTTTTATTAGTACATTTCTGTGGTACATAGTAATTACATGCATCTTGGTAATAATACATCTTAATTGTTTTTACTTCCCCTTCTCCTCTCCTGCCTCTCCTCCCCTCTTTGACTGCCTCTTTTTACAAACCATATTTATACAAAAGTGCTACTTGCAGGCTGGGGATTTAGCTCAGTGGTTCAGGCGCCCGCCTTGCAAGCACAAGGGCCCAGGTTCAATTCCCAGTAACCACATAAGAGAAAGCCAAGTATGGTTACTCACCCAGCAGCAGTCAGTACCACATATCACAGTGCTGGGCGTGGTGCCTCACGCCTATAACCTCAGCACTGAGGAGGCGGAGACGGGATTGCTGAGTTCGAGGATGAGTTCAGGACCAGTTTGAACTACAAAGCAGGACCCTGTCACCAGAAAAAAAAAAAAAAAAGAGTGATACTTGGCTAAGTGACCTAATATAATTGATAAAAGGTCAGACAGCACCAGAGGCAGCTGAGTTTTTTTTCTCTGGCATTAACAGCGGCAGTGTAAAAAATCGCCCAGATAGGCACATTATTGTATCCTAAGGAGGTGCTTTGTAAAGCCTCTGGGTTTTCTTCCTTTCCTGGATTTGGTTGACTTTACGTTTTGAGCTTTAGTAGGTTAAAAGAATCCAGTGGTCTTTGAATTAAGAAAAAGAATGACCCGTGTTTATTTCTTAGAGATTTGTTTCTGCTTTTGCTGAAAAAGACATCACATTCTGCAAGCAGTATTGATTGATTGAGTCTTAGATTGAATTTGGATTAATAAAGACGCAACTTGGAGTTACGTGGTGCTATTTCTTCAACACCAGTGAGAAACTAACTTGGTTTACTGTTTTTTTCCAGATGATGGGCATAAGAAAGCTCGAAATGCTTATCTCAATAATTCCAATTATGAAGAAGGAGATGAATATTTTGATAAAAATTTGGCACTCTTTGAGGTAATATTTGGGAGAAAAGTACAGACAGAGATTATAGAAACAGGTTTCAAAGCAGCTATTTTCTATTTGATTTTTAAAATAATAAAAGCTGGATAATTAATAACATTAAAATATACTTACTGTGACTTATAATTAATTTTATCTATATGATCTAATTATAGTGAATACCTATTAAATGTTAAAAAGTAAGGAGGAATGTTGGTTGCTCAGATGTATGGAGAATCTTGCAGTCTGACTTAGATATAGAATAATTTGTATGTTTGGGAAGACCATGATTTGACTTAGAACTATCTAAACAATAATCACTCTTGAGAAGCAGATTGCCAGAGTAACAAGATTTATATGTCCTTTTTTATTCGTATGTGTTTGCAATACATACATGAAATTTCCATTTTTTTGGGGGGGGGATTGACACATATATGTATTTACTATGCCCTTTTACTCTTCCTCCTGTTCCAAAATGCCCTTCTTTTATAACAAATAATTATATTTGTATGTAAATGTCATACTTTAATTTATATAGATATTGTAGGATGATTAAATCAGACTATTTAATATATCCATCACTCCTTATCTCTTTAGCGATATACACATTGAAATTCTAGTTTTTTAGCAGTTTTGAAATACACAGTATATTAAGCACAGTCACCATGTTGTGCAGTAGATCTGAAAATCTTATTCTTGTTGTCTAACTGAAACTTTGCATTCTTTGATTAACATCTCCCTACTCTTCCTCCCCTCCCTCGTTTCCCCCAGCCTCTGGTAACCACTATTCCATTCTACTTCTGAGTAAACTTTTCTTTCTGAAACAGGATCTTGCTATGTAGTTCAGTCTATAGCCTTGAACTCACTATGTAGCCTGGGCCTGGCTTCAAACTCATAGTGAATTTTTTGCCTCAGCCTTCTGAGTGCTGGGATTACAAGCATGGAGCACCATGCCCAGCTGAGTTAACATTTTTTTTTTTAGATTCTGTGTATAAGCATCATGTGGTATTCATCTGTCTGTACTTATTTTACTTAGCACATTTTTTAGAGGTAAAAAGGCTGTGTGTTTCACTTTTTTTTTCACTTAGCATCTCAAAGAGGACCTGTATGTATTATTTAAGACAGTGTAGACTCTGAAGAGTCTGTGGCCAGACTGTTGAAAGGAGACTAGTTAATTCCAATACTACTTTTGTCTATGTTTAGGCAATGTCAGTGCCTTTTCTTGCAATGTGCTTTGTTAAAAAAAAAAAAAAAAACACATCTTTTTCTCTCAGCTTCTTTCAGACTAAGGTCTGAGGTAAATATTTATTTCAGTCATGTGTTTTTCCGCTACTGTTCAGGCTTGGTGCTATAATTTTTACACAGTTATACAGCTAAGACTGTAGCTCAGTGGTAAAGTGCTCACATGGCATGTATTAGGTCCTAGGTTTGGTCCCCAGCACAAAAACAAACAAAAAACTAATAATTGCCATAAATGTTAATAGCCAGAATAGAGATATGGTAGTATAATTGAGGATCACATTACCAGTGTGAGTTTGAGTGACTTTGTTTTCAGAGTTTTCATTGTTATAAGGGGCCAGAGATTTAGCTCAGTGGTTGCAGCATCTGCCTGGCAAGCACAAGGTCCTGAGTTTGATCCCCAGTAACCACATACCACAATGCCAGGCATGGTGACTCATACCTGTAAGCCTTGCACTGGATAACCACTACCACAATGCTGGCATGATTGCTCACACCTGTAATCCTAGCACTCAGGAGGCAGAAGCAAGAGAATTGCAGTGAGTTGGAGGCTGGCCTGGACTACATAGTAAGTTCAAGGCAGTGAGACGCTGTCCCAAAAAAAAAAGCTTTATAAGTAGGGATTTGGGGATATAGCTCAATGGTAGAAAATTTGCCAAGAAAGTGTGAGGTTTTGGGTTGCATCCCTAACACAAGAAAAAAGGAAGAGAAAGGAAGGATGATGAATTAGTATAAGCAGAAAACAGTATGAGGTTTCCTCAAAAAATTTAAAGTAGAACTACCATGTGATCTAGCATTTCTACCACTCAGTATATGTCCAAAGAAAATGAAGTTACAATGTCAAAATGATGCCTGAATTTCCATGTTTGTTGCAGCACTGTTCTCAGTAGCTAATGTATGCAACCTTTGTGTCCAGTGGTGGAAGAATAGACAAAGAAACGTGGTACATGTACACAGTGGGATAGTGTTTAGACTTAAAAAGAGGGTAATCCTGTCACTGGTGACAGCATGGATGAATTTGGAAAAACTATGTGACATGAAATAAGATAAATCCCACTGATCTCACTTACCTGTAGGATCTGAAAGTTTCATTCTTAGGAGCAGAGAGTAGACTGCTAGGTATCAGGGGATATAGATGGGACTGATGGTGCAATAGTAGTCACAGAGCACATTTCCATTAGATAATAGAATAAATGTTAAGGCCTATGTCTAGATGTTTCCCCAGAGCTGCATGCAGTCCTAGGTAGGATTTTTTCAGAGGTGGCTAGATCTAGAGTATTTGACTGATTCATAGTGCAAATGGTAAGGTTAAGGGCGCTAGGATTAAGCATGGGTGATTACTAAATCAGTCCACTAATTGGTTCGGCACTGTCCAAATCCTGGTATCCTGGCTGCAACATGAGAGACAGAAAGAGGCCTGTCTTGTTCCTTGTTGCTTTGTTAGCTTCTTCCCACTATGACCTATTTCTCCTCTTCAATGCCTGTCTGCTGGGTCACCCTGTGTTGGAGCCAGTGCCTATGGACTGAAACTTCTACAAACTGTGAGCTGAATAAACCTTTCCTCTGTTAACTTTGGGTCTCAGCAGTGAGAGAAAAGTAACTAAGACAAAGGTTTTCAGATCTCTTACACATGATGACTTTGTTAATATGTACCTGAAAATTGCTAGAAGCTCAGATTCTCAATGATCTCACTACAAAAATGAGTATTTGTGGTGCTGGATATATATATATATATATTTTTTTTTTTTTTTTTAAGGTTTTTTGAGACAGGGTCTCGCTTTGTGGTTCAGGCTGGCCCTGAGCTCAGCCTCCAACTCACATCACAATCCTCCTGCCTCTGCCTCCTGAGTGCTGGGATTACAGGCGTACGCCCGGCACTGTGGTATGTGGTACTGGTTGCTGCTGGGTGTGGGTCTCCACACCCAGTATTGTTATGTGGTTACCGAGGAATCGAACCCGGGTCCTTGCGCTTGCAAGACAGGCGCCGGAACCACTGAGCTAACTCCCCGGCCCTGGTGCTGGATATATTAACTGCATGATTTAACTATTACATAATGTGTGCATCTATCAAAAGATCATATTGTGCACCATAAATGGATGCATTTTATTTACTTACTTGATGGAACTGGTGATTGAAGCTGATAGCCTTTTCACTGAGCTACATCCCTAATTCTTTTTAAAATTATTTTTTATTTTGAGAAAAGATCTAGCTAAGTCAGTAAGTTGTCTTGGCTGGACTCAGGCTCCTGATCCTCATTCCTCAGCTTTCCAGAGTACTTACTGAGAATACAACTGTGTACTACCACACCTGCCTAAAATATGCAAATTTTAATTTGAAAATTAAAAATTTTATAAGGATATGACACCCTGATAGAGTGTGACTTTTTTTTTTTTTTTTGAGACATTATGTAGTTCAGGCTGGCCTTGAATTTACTGTGTAGTCAGGCTGGCCTCAAATTCATGGCAATCCTCTTGTCTAAGCCTCATGAGTGCTGGGATTACAGATCTTCACCACTCTACCTAACCTATATGATCCTTTAAATGTGATGAGAAATATCCTTTTAATGTAATAGGAAAATAGTCTTATTGATAAATGTTCTTAAAATATTTACCTATGAAAATTTTCTTACTTTGCAGTTTTCTGGTAGAAAGATTTTGTTGTTGTTTTTTTCAGGCATAGTATTTGATCTTTCCTACCCCAGTCACCCTCCTTTTCATTTTCCCCTCTACCCTATTCCTTTCCACCTCTCTAATAGTCTCCCTGTTACTTTTATGTCAAGAAAGTTTATTGTGAGTTTTATTTTCATTGTGCTTTGTAATTCATTCCTTCCGTATTTCTGGCTCTACAGGAAGAAATGGACACCAGACCAAAGGTGTCTTCTCTCCTCAATCGCATGGCCAATTATACTAATCTGACACAAGGAGCAAAAGAACATGAAGAGGCAGAAAATATCACTGAAGGGAAAAAAAAGCCCACCAAGGTGAGGAATCCGAATAACAAGATCATCCAGTACCCAGGGACTCTTAAGTGCTTGACATATGCCAGGCACTTGTGGGTACTGGTGCCATAGTACAAACAGTGTCCCGGCTGTCACATGGGGAGACGGTCCTTAGGCCGTTTTAACTCTGTGAAAATATGCAATAGTAAGTCTTGAGAAATGCTTTAACAAATATTTGAGCAAGGCTAAAGGGAGCCAGGTGGAGCGGATTTCTGACTCAGACAGGTTGGGACGGACAAGCCTCCCAAGAGGTGATGCTTGAGCAGAGACCTCCCTGGTGTGTAGGAGTGAGCCCTGAGGAGACCAGCACTCCAGCGAGAGGGATGGGGGGTCAGGAGCATCTTGTGCCCATCTGCTTATGCCATCTTTTGGCTGTAAAGTTGGAGTTTGAGGCCATACTCATAAGTGAAATAAATGACACATGAGTAAAAGTTTAAATGAGGTCCAGAATGTATGATAGGTAATTTAAATAAAAAGAAAATTTTCAAAGAGAAAGAAGTGGGAAGCATGAGAAAATAAAGAAGGGAGAGAAAAAATCGGATAGTAAAAAGAAATTGGAAGCAAAGCTTATGTATATAAGAAATTGGAGGTGTTAGGGCAGAGGAAAGGGAAAAAATGAGAATCAAGGTATGTAATGTACAGGTACTAATTTTTAATGTTGATGTGCTCATAATATTTATGTAAAAATGTACCAGTAAACTCAATAAAAAATGTAAATTCAAATGAAAGTGAGACAGTTTGTATGATTTAGCCTTCTAGTCATTCAGCTCTTTAAAAAGCTGTAAAATGGAAAGGGGGGAAATGGAGATAAAAATAATTTCAAAGAACAGAAAGGAAACAATAGAGACAAAGTTTTGTAAATGGAGATGGGAAGGAAGGTTTTAGGAAAGGGAGAAAAATGGGTTTAAAAATGAATGAAGATATATCATGTGCAGGTACAAATTCCCTATGATGAATGTGATTATTATGTATGTCAAAAAATGTACCAATAGAATTATTTTTAAAAAAGAGAGAGAGAGAGAGATTCAGATAGAATAAGGTTGCAGGAAAAGAGATTGCTGTAAGAGAATTCAGCTTCCGAATTTTTCTTCCCCTATTCCCTAGATAATTTTGTAATTTCTTCTTTATTTTTTCTCTCTAGTAATTGTAGCCCTCTGATATTCATCTTTTTTAAAAAATTCAAATTTTTATTGGTACATTATGAAGACACATTCATAATGATAGTCATCTTTTCTAATAACAAAGTATTCAAATCCCTTAAAACTATAGTTTGATTTTGAAATGGAACCATTTAACCTGAGGTGAATTTTTGGTTTTTTCATGACATCTGACAGACATAAGAACTATTCTTTCTTTTGTTGAGAAGCCATTCATTTATTCACATGTCCATCATTTAGTACTTTTTATTTGATTGTGATATAGATCACATCTTGGTGTTAGTCTAGGGAGGGCAGTGGGGAATTCCAGCCCTGTGGGTTAAGCTTCCTAATTACAGATTTAAGATATAATAATTTAAGACTACTAATCTATTCCTTAACCTTCTATTAAAAAATAAAATACCTTTTAAAACTAAAAAAAAAAAAAAAAAAAAGCTGTAAAATGATCCTTGGGTTTCATTTTCCCCTGTGTAATGACTAATTCTGAATGATTTCCATCAAGTAATCTATTTTTTAAACTTTTTTTATTTTTTTGAGGGAGGGTCTTGCTGTGTCATTTAGGCTGCTTTGAGCTCACCATATCCACCACACTAGCCAAAAATTCACAGCAACCTACCTGCCTCAGCCTCCCAAGTGCTGGTGCCACACCCAGCCATTATTCTATTTTTAAATGAAAAAGAGAAACTCATCAAGCTTTGAAGAACAGAAAATTATAAATTGTTGCTAGGACACTTAAAAATTTGTGGATACATACATATGTGTATTAAAAAATGTGTAAGAACCTGTACAAAAGAAAGCTGCGTATAGTGCTAGAAGTAGACTTCTATAAGATAGAGGCTTACATGTGCCTTTTGAAGACAATGCTTAAACTTACCTTTGCTTTGACATTAATATGGTAGTTAGAGAGCAAGTTTTTATAGAAAAGATTTTAAAAATTAAAAATGAAAAAGATAGTAAATTACAAAAAAATCTTTTACGGATCACTAATTATTTTTCTTTCCTCAATTTTCTTTCTAGACCCCCCAAATGGGTACCTTCATGGGTGTCTACCTCCCATGTCTACAGAATATTTTTGGAGTGATCCTCTTTCTACGCCTTACATGGGTGGTGGGCACAGCTGGAGTTCTTCAGGCCTTTGCAATTGTCCTTATCTGCTGCTGCTGTGTAAGTTTTGCATTGGCTCCTGGAGATCATCCAGATCAGTTCGTGTTCTCAAGAGTACATGCATTTGATGCCTTTGGGAATAAAATAAAGACTACTTGGAAAGAGCTGATATCAACAAGAGAGTTTATTCTGTTACAAAAACCCAAAGGATTTTCATTTATTTAGTGCCTGTTATTCACTGCTTACTGTCTAAAATTCTACAATGTGCTAGAAATTACAAAGTGAGACTTGAACTGAAAGTAGAAGATAAAGAATCTGAATCCTTGGATCTTGATAGCACCAATATTGTTGAGGAAAATGTATTAGGAAATCTGGCGCATTGTTCTAGTAGGTATAGAGAAATAGAAACTGATATTTACTTGAGGGGTGAAGCATATTTGAGTTTGATTTTATTTGCTTTTGAATTCCTTAACTCTTAGAAATTCAGTTTTTCTTTCCAAGTCTTCTCTTCTTATACTGGAAGCATTCTTATCTTCCTTGAATTTAAACTCCTCACTTTTATATATCCCAGTCACTTCTGTCACTTTTATTATGCTTTTATTTCTGTCACTGTTTTACTCTCCCTGTGAATTATTCCGAGCTCAGTGTTATAGAAGGCACACTACATTGACACAGTCCATATTGTAAGTTAACAGTACTCTTGTTTTGTTCTGTTTCCAGCTTCTCAGTCTTGAAACTCCAGGGCTTTATTTCTCTTTGGTCACATCTCACTTCTAATCAGCTACCAGGACCAGTCCATTCTTTGTCTGAAATCTCATGTTCAATCCTTCCTTTTTATTCCCAGTACCACCATTGCAGTTTTTCCCGCCCACTGAACCACTACAGCAAGTACCTTACTAATCAGTCCCTGTGAGTCCAGCTACTCCCTGTTTGTGTCCACTGTGTACTGTGGCACTCACTAAATTACAGCCCTGCACTTACGCTTTCAGTGCTTGCTTTTCTTGCTGAATGTTGTACCTGTACGCTAGCTAGTCTTTAGTCTGGTTTTAATCTATTTTCCACATTCTCTCCCTAGTTATTTTTTCTTAGTGTGTTAGGCTTTATCTTCTGTTTAGGAGATTCAAGGTGAGATCCAGTGTTCCTGGATGAAATTAGACTCTTAGCACCTAATCTACTGGTTATGATGTCAGTACAGACCCCTGTCATTTAATGACCCACTTTTTTAGCAACTCTTTGGACTTACGATGGAGGTATGCTATTCAGTCTTAACTTGCAGCAGACTTTTGATTGGGATTTTTTTTTTAATCCATTGCTGTACATCTTGTTTATAGAGCCTCGTTGTCTTTCTTTATACATACTTTATTTTTTGCTGATTGTACAGTTCTATAGCTTTATGTTCTGTTATACATTACAGTGTTGGATGTAAGTTACACAACTAAAAGCAAAGATGTTAAGTCGGAGTTCCCATTGTTCTGAATATCACATTGTACATACTCTCTGCAATTCCTTGTTTAGGGACCAATTCATTTAAGCACCTAGTCCTCGGAATGAACAGTCTATAAACAGGCAATGTTCCTGTGCCATGGATAATAGTAACAAGTAATGCAGAGTTGGACACTATGAGTAAATGGCAACTTCCTCCCTAAAAATAGAGTTGAATGCTTAAAAGTGCCCTGAAGTCTACAGTTAGGAAAGCTGTACAGATTTTCAACTTTACCTGCTGACATTAGTCTCCTTTCTCTTTTTTCCCAGACAATGTTAACTGCTATCTCCATGAGTGCTATTGCCACCAATGGAGTGGTGCCAGGTGAGTAATTCAAACTTGGATTTCAGGGACTGTGAGTGATTATTGTATTTATAAAGCCAGAGGAACACACTTCCAAAGAACGGATTAATATTTGGTCAATGTTGTTGGTTTTATTTTGATCTGAGGCAAAGGCTCACTGTACAGTTCAGACTGGTCTCAACTAGCACTGGTCCTCCCACCTGGGATTATAGGTGTGCATCACCACACCTGGTTTACTGTAGTGTTCTGTACTACTATCTAGAACAATCTGTAACAATCCATAGGCCTTTATAATACTTTTGTCTGTAGAATACCTTCTTTATAATCTATTATTTCCTAGAACACAGAGCTATATATTTTCAGTCACATTTTAGCTTCTGTGATGTATTTTATTAGGCTGTCTCATGCCCATATTAAATATCCCTTTTCCTGATAAAGTGTACTGCTTACTGTGGAGCACTGCATTTTCATCTTTTACTTCCCACTAGTAATCAACTTGTCAACACGTTCAGGCTTTCCAGAAGCCTGATACATTTATCCTATATGCTGTGTTTATTATTCTTATTAATGACTTGCTTACATTCCTGTAACTCTGTCCTGCTCACCTTCTGTTTTACCTTGTAGCTGGAGGCTCATACTTTATGATTTCCCGGGCACTGGGTCCAGAGTTTGGTGGGGCTGTTGGCCTCTGCTTTTATCTTGGTACCACATTTGCAGCAGCTATGTATATCCTTGGTGCAATTGAAATTTTTCTGGTGAGTAACAATTTAATTTCAATCTACAGTATAGAAGAGAGTTGGATTTATTTTTTGATATCAAAGCTGCTGAGAGGTCAGCTGTAGGAATCAGTGAGGTGATTGCTAATCTGTTACTAGGCTCTGGTTTTATTGCAGGGGAGGGTTTCAGGGATTAAACTTGGGACCTTGCACTTTCAAGGCAGGTGCCAGAACCACTGAGCTAAGTCCTAGCTCAGTTACTGGGCTCTTAATTTAAGTATGAGTCAGAAAGGTTGAGGTATCCTTTTCTTGTCCCTTCCCCTTCACCTGATTGCTACCACTTCACTGCTTCAACTATGTTACAATCTTGGAGGCAAGACTTGAGCCTGGGGAGGGGAGTTAATAAATCTTAACTTTTTTTCATGTCTTTATTCCAATGAAATAAAATGTATTTGCATTTATCTCTTTAGTGGGATATAATCTTTACTATTAAAAGTGATGATAAAAGTGCTATGCTAACTATTACTATCATCTGCATCCCTTTGAATAAACATATTATTCTTTTTTTTTTTCTCATTTGGAAATAACAGTTATTCAGAAATAGCAAATAGGTAAAAAAAGTGCATGGTATCCCATTTTGGTATGTATTCCAGATCCAAATAGGAAGTAGGCTAATTCTCCAATAATTTTCTGTTTCAGCTTTGCTTTCCTTTGTGAAAGCAGATACAAATTATTATAGCTCTTTTACTTGATTATTTTGAAATGACCTCTTTTTTTTTTTTTTTTTTTTTTGCCTAACAGGTGTACATTGTCCCCCGGGCTGCCATCTTTCGCAGCAATGATGCCCTCAAGGAATCAGCGGCCATGCTTAATAATATGCGGGTCTATGGCACAGCCTTCTTGGTCCTCATGGTATTGGTGGTCTTCATTGGCGTGCGCTATGTCAACAAATTTGCCTCCCTTTTCCTGGCCTGTGTAATTGTATCCATCTTGGCAATCTACGCTGGAGCTATCAAGTCTTCTTTTGCCCCTCCACACTTCCCGTACGTGACTATCTCTCAGTCTGGTTATTAGTCACTGACACTGTCTGGTGGTGTGGTAATTTCAAGCAGAATTGGAAAGTCTGAGATTTCCCCATTGGCCCTGTCAGCTGGCCAGAAGCCTCCCTGAACATTATGTCCTGTTGACCCTCTTGCTTATGTTCCAGGCACAAAATTAACAGTTGTAATCATTATTCATATACAGATAATAGATTCCCCCCCCAGTAACAATTGTACACATTTGAACCCTTAGTGAAGTTCTTTGCAAATAGTCATCATCAGAATCCTTTATTTAAATATTTAATTCATTTATTAATGAAAAATTTATACTCAAATGAATCCTAAACTCTTAGTTGAACTTTTTATTCCATCTTAGAACCTTTCAATGCTAAGAATTTCTACTTATAAAATGAAGGGAAACGAGTCATATTATTTGCATGATATTATATGCCATCAGGTAATACCAGTATCTTAGTGTATTTTCCCTCCAGTGCTGGGGATTGAACTTAGGACCTTGCACTTTCCAGCCAGGTGTGGTGCCACTGAGCTAAATGCAGGGCCCTTAAAGTATATTTTTGAAATAGAAGGTTTACATAAATTTGTCAAACACAGGATAAGCTGTTTTCTTTCTTTCTTTTTTTTTTTTTTGAGACAGGGTCTCGGCTTTGTAGTTCAGGCTGGCTCTGAGCTCAGCCTCAAACTCACATTACAGCAATCCTCCTGCCTCTGCCTTCCACGTGCTGGTATTACAGGCATGAGCCACCACACCCAGCACCGTGGTTTGTGGTACTAATTGCTGCTGGGTGTGTGTCTCCACACCCAATATTTATGTGGTTACCAGGGAATCAAACCCAGGTCCTTGGACTTGCAAGACAGGCACCAGAACCACTGAACTAAATCCCCGGCCCAGGGTTAGCTGTTTTCAACCAGTGCTGTTTGCAGCCTTGTCATACAAATCATTGAAAGTCATCTGGAGCGCAAACCATCAGTCCTGTGTTGATTTAACAAGACTACAGAAAAATCAGTTTCTTTCTCTCATGGAAGAAATAGCTTCAGTGACTTAACAGCTCACCCTAAAGTTAATGGCATAGCAAAGAGCATGAACTCTTTATTTCCTGACTCCTGTACAGTATTTTTAATGTGATGCCACATGATAACAGATTCTATCATAAATGTTTAATTTGCTTATCTGTAAAATAGCTGAAGATCCTTTTCAGAGTCCTGAATGCTCTAAAGGCAGTATTTTGGCTATATCTCAGTTTGGAAAATTCCATGCCTTAGGTTCTTCTTTGGGCCTTTGCCCCTTCTCTTTTGATTGGGGAGAAAGTCATAGGTCATGACATTTTCTTTGAAGTATTCCAGCAAAACAAGACAAAAGCTTAGAAAAATACATGAAACAAAACTGGAAACTGTTGACAGTCACTGAGGCTGAGTAACAGATACGTGATTCATTTTGTCTATGTGTCATCATTCTGAAGATACTAAAAGTTGCTTTGTTCTACCTAAGAAGTATTTTAACTGTGGGTGTATTATTCTTTTGTTTGTATTTAGGTCTTTGAGGAGAACAAAAATAAAGTCAGAAAAAAAACCAGTGAAATAAAAACATTTGTATCATCCTTTAATACTTTCATTCTATTAGATCTAGGTTTAAACTCAAAAACAGTTTTGTCCTAGTGAGAGATGTTTTTTGTTTTTTGTAAATTCTAGCCAAGCAGCTTTCCTCACCACAGTAGTAATGCTTAGCATCATATTTCCAAAAGGAGTTTAAGAATTTAAGGCTTTTCTGATTCCAAAAAAGGAAATTTAAAAAAATAAGAATCAAACACTCCAGGATTATTTTGACCTAACAGTTAATTAGTAGCTAACATTTTTGGAAGATGAGTCGGCTTAGTGTCTTCTGATAGTTGCTGTTTTGATTTTGTTCTTTTGTGGGTTTTTTTTTTTTTTTGAGATAGCGTCTCACTTTGTAGTTCAGGCTGGCCCTGAGCTTAGCCTCAAACTCACATCACAGCAATCCTCCTGCCTCTGCCTCCCAAGTGCTGGGATTACAGCCGTGAGCCACCACGCCGGGCACTGTGCTATGTGGTACTGATTGCTGCTGGGTGTGAGTCTCCGTGCCCAGTATTGTATGTGGTTACCGGGAATCCCGGGCCCTTGAGCTCGCAAGACAGGCTCCAGAAGCACTGAGCTAACTCCCCGGCCTTGATAGTTAGTGTTTTGAATTGTCACTGCCATGTACCACCAGGATGATCTTGGCCAGAATATTACATTTCCCTAAAGTTTAGCTCCTCTATAATATAAGACATACTAATTCATTGTGAGATTGCCGTAAGGATTAAATTTGCAGTATATGTAAGTCACTATTCACAATGCTAGTCAATAAATATTAGCTCCTTTTCTACCTGTGATAGTAGAGAGTAGATTGTTTTGTTCCTTTATTAACCTGTTTCCTTTTTTAAAAATTTATTTTCTTTCTCTTGCTTGATCTTTCTCCTTGTTTGTTTTCATTTAGGGTCTGCATGCTGGGTAACCGCACTCTTTCATCAAGACACATTGACATTTGCTCCAAGACCAAGGACATTAACAACATAACTGTACCTTCAAAGTTATGGGGCTTCTTCTGTAACTCTAGTCAGTTTTTCAATGCCACCTGTGATGAATATTTTGTTCACAATAACGTCACTTCTATCCAAGGCATTCCTGGCTTGGCTAGTGGTATCATTACAGGTAAGTTAAGGAGTTAGTAGATGTGTGTCTTATTCCTGTGTAAGGAAATAAGTTTCCTCATCTTAGACTCTGTCTGCACTGCCATGGTGCCACCTCATTCCTTAAGCTTAGTAGCAGCAGAATTACTCAGGACGCCTTGGAGAATGTTACCTGTTAAAATTTAATCTAGTCTTCCTTAAGACTAGAGCAGAGCGGGGGCCGGGGAGTTAGCTCAGTGGTTCT
>PVIR01008123.1:30694-58208 GCA_004026965.1 Petromus typicus
GAGGCTGAGCTCAGGGCCAGCCTGAACCACAAAGCGAAACCCTGTCTCAAAAAACCTAAAAAAAAAAAAAAAAAAAGACTAGAGCAGAGCTAGCCAGGTGTGGTGGCGGCACATGCCTGTAATCCCAGCACACTCAAGGCTGAGGCAGGAAAATTACTGTGAGTTTGAGGCCAGTCTATCCTATACAAGTAAGACTCTGACTCAAAGAAAATGAAAATAAAACGGGCTAGAATAAGTAAGATACAATAGTTTCTACAGTCCATTCCTCTTCCCCTCTCCACCTTTCTATTTTGAGAAAGGGTCTTTCTTTGCTGTGCAGGCAACCCCCTAACTCTTCCTGGACTCAGATTGTCTCCTGTGTCATCCCTCTCTTTTTTTTTTTGAGACAGGGTCTCGCTTTGTGGTTCAGGCTGGCCCTCAGCTCAGCCTCAAACTCACACATCACAGCAATCCTCCTGCCTCTGCCTCCCGAGTGCTGGGATTACAGGCGTGAGCCACCACACCCGGCACTGTGGTATGTGGTACTGGTTGCTGCTGGGTGTGGGTCTCCACGCCCAGTATTGTTATGTGGTTACCGGGGAATCGAACCCGGGTCCTTGCGCTTGCAAGACAGGCGCTGGAACCACTGAGCTAACTCCCCGGCCCACCCTCTCTCTTTTTTTTTTTTGGTACCAGGGATTGAACATGGGACCTGCTTGTGAGGCAGGTCCCGAAACCATTCAGCTAAATCCCCAGTCCCAATTGTTTGGGGGTTTTTTGTTTTGTTTTGTTTTGTTTTAATTATTATTATTTTTTTGAGACGGGGTCTTTGCTTTTGTGGTTCAGGCTGGCCCTGAGTTTACTACTGCCTCCCAAGTGCTGGGATAACAGGTGTTAGCCACTATGCCCAGCACTGTGGTATGTGGTACTGATTGCTGCTGGGCCTGCGTCACCACACTCTGCTGTGTGATATGTGGTTACTGGGGATCGAACTTGGAACCTTGCATTTGCAAGGCAGACATTGGAACCACTGAGCTAAATCCCTGGCCAAATTTTTTGTTTTGTTTTGATTTGTTTTTGTTTTGGATGCTGTGTTTTTATGAGAAGCTGGGACTACAGACATGCACTGCCATATCCAAATTTATGTGCTCTTGAAAATTTGCTAACGTTATACCTGAAATATAACTAAAATAGAACTATTTTAGTGTCACACATTCACATCTGTGCTTTCCTAATTAATCAAATTTCCACAACTTTCCTTAAATGGTATGTATCTTAAACGTTTGGTCCACAAATTTCTTTGCACATAGAGCAAATTCAAATTAAGGTGTTAAAAATAGTATAGATGATTAGTAAAAAATAATAGGCTTTGAGAGATACTCTGTCTAACTTTTACTAATTTGTATAAGAAAATTTAATTTTGTGTGAAAACATCTTCTCAAAGTATCTTTGAAATGAAGACATTATATTTTTATATATGTGTGTTTTATTGCACAGTACATATGTGTTGAAGTTGCAAACAACTCTTTAAAAACTGTTATAAAAGTCTAGGGTTGTGGCAGAGTGCTTGCCCAGTTATGCAAGGCTCTGGGTGTGATCACAAACACTGGAAACATACATACATACATACATACATACATACATACATACTGTGTAAAAGAGGAGTCTGATTTAAGTGTTTGGGTATATAAAAATTAGTTTATTAGTATTTTGTTTTCTTTTACAAGAGAAGGTCTTGCTGTGTAGTTCAGGTGGCCTTTAACTCACTATACAGACAAGCCTGGCCTCAAACTTAGAGCCTTTCTCCTGCCTCAGCCTCTCCCAATTAGTTATATTTTTACTATTCTTCTTTTGATGATATTCTTTTTCCTTCTGCAGAGAACCTTTGGAGTAATTATTTACCTAAAGGAGAGATCATTGAAAAGCCTTCAGCCAAATCATCTGATGTCTTGGGAAACTTAAATCATGAATATGTTCTTGTCGACATCACCACTTCCTTCACTCTTCTTGTGGGGATATTCTTTCCGTCTGTCACAGGTAAGGGACAGTGCTGATGTCTGTTTTTGAAGATTCCAGACCCAGGGACTTATTTTTTTCAGGAGACAGAATTATGCTCTTAGGATTCCCAGATTTGCTTTTAGTCGTCAGTGTCAGTATGAACGTCAGTGTCCAGGCAAATGAGGAAGTTAACTTTGTTTTTTCCCCTTCTCCAAAGGTATCATGGCTGGATCAAACAGATCTGGAGATCTGAAAGATGCTCAGAAGTCCATTCCCATTGGAACAATCCTTGCCATCCTGACCACATCCTTTGTCTGTATCCTTTTCATGGATCCAGTCTCAGTTATAGTTATAGGAATATCCAGTAGAACTAGGGTGACAGTGCTTTAGTAAAGGTTTTTCTCTCTGCCATCTTGCCAGATACTCTTTCTATTTCATATGTAAAATTCAAGCCAAATGTTTATAGGATTAGTGAATTTAGCAGCCTACTTTAGTGATAGAACTATTTTGATTCTCTACTTTCTGTCTGATATTAGAGGGTAAACAGCAGTTTCCTTGACCTCAACATGGTAGATTTAAGCAATGTTGTCCTTTTTGGTGCATGTATTGAAGGGGTTGTTCTCAGAGACAAGTGAGTAGTTAAATTCAAATTCTTTGTGTCATTTTCATGACATAGGACATTCCAACATACCTTCAAGACAGTTATGATCTCAAAAACTCAATCTAAGGTATCAGTGATTGACTAATTTTAGAGAAAACGGGTACTAGGATAAGGTGTCGCTTAGCGACAGAGTAGTTAGTTCCCTTTCATGTACTAGGCCCTAGGTTTGATACCCAGCATGAAAGAAAGGAAAGAAAAAGAAAGGGGGAGAGGGAGGAAAGAAGGAAGAAAAAGAAGGAAGAATGTATATGTATATAGTTCCCCTTAAGGACAGTGAATAAGAAGGATCAGTATGTTGCTCTTTTAAAAGCTACAAATTTGTTGGGGCCGAGGATTTAGCTCAGTGGTTCTGGTGTCTGCCTTGCAAGTGCAAAGTCCCAAGTTCAGTCCTCGGTAACCACACACCACAATGCCAGGCATGGTATCAGGCTCACATCTGTAATCCCAGTCCTGGGGAGGCAGAGGCAGGAGGATTTCTGTGAGTTCAAAGCTTGCCTGGGCTGCGTAGTGAGCTCAGGTCCAGCCTGAACTACAAAGTGAAACCCTGTCTCAAAAAAAACCCCCCAAAAAACCAAAAACAAATTGGTATGAATAGCAGACGCTTCCATGTACACCAAGAGCTGTTGGAGAGCTAGACCAAAAGTGAAAGAAGGCAAGGAAAAACCCCCAAACAACAAAACTTTCAAATCCTACTAGCATCTCCTTTGTAAGAGGTAAATATCAAATTCTATTTGACATTTTGAATCAAAGCCTGAAACATTTTTATTTCCTTCATGAAGGCTGCCAAGTTTGTATTTTTTCTTTTTCGTATATGTTTTTCAAAGCTATTTCTAGGCATATGTTTTCTTGAAGCCTGTTATTTTCACATCTTACCTATCTTGGCTAATAGCCTCACCATTCACCCCTCTTTCTAGAAGGCGTTGTCATGGATTTTTTCCATTAATTCCTCCATCCAAGTGATTTCTAAGCCTCGTCAGGTCCACCTTTCAGCCTTAACACATATCATTATTCCCCCGACTTGCATTGCCGTGACTGTACTGACCGCCAAGATCTGTTGCACACGTTACCTCAGCAGTGTTTCTTTCAATTCTGCCACCTTTTAATCCTTCCACACTGCTGCCAGAATGACTTCTGTAAAACAAAATTTGTTTACAGATTGCCCTTAAAACTCATCACCGTGATGTGTCCCTCTGTACCTCATTCTGTTCTGACCTCCCGTCATTCCTTCCTAAACTCCCTTTCTCCAGCCTCTGTAACTTAGAGTTAAATGTGCCTGCTTTCGGAGTCCTTACTGTCCATCCACACATTGGTCTGTGCTGTTTCCTTTGCCTAGCATGAGTTGCTTCCTCCTAGCTGGCTCGTACTCAGCCTCTCAGTGTGTCCTCCACTCTAGTCTCCTAGTACTCACCTTGAGAGGGAGAAGCACTTCTCCCTGGTACACACACTGGGAAGCACTGGACTGTGTGCTGTACTGACCAGGCTCTACTGTAGTTGCATATTTCCATTCCATATCATTTTCCCCTACTAGATTGAGCCATTTTAGGACAGGAAACCTAATAGACTCCATATAAATACTATTGAGAAAAATAAAGTTATATTATGTGCATGTGTATGTGTAAGTAGCAATATATCTATGTATATTACTGTGCTTTTTTAATGGAAGATATATGGAGATTTGGTAAATTGTGTCAATATAAAATTTACAGAGAGGGCCGAGGATTTAGCTCAGTGGTTCTGGCATCTGCTTGGCAAGTGCAAGGTCCTGAGTTCAATCTCTGGTACCACATAACCCAATGTGGGTGTGGTGGCTCATGCATATAATACTAGAATCAGAGGCAGAGACAGGAGGATTGCTGAGTTTGAGGCTAGCCTGGGCTGTATAGTGAGCTCAGGGCCAGCCTGAAGTACCAAGTGAGTCCCTGTCTCAAAAAAGAAAGAATACAAAATTATAAATGTAGTAAACTCATCTAGGTTTAAAACCATAGTAAATAGACCAAAATATAAAATATGCAAGGTTAAGATTTGGAGTTTCTGTTTTTCTGTGCTTCTCCAATTTTCTGTAAGAGCAGATTATTTTGATAACCTGAAAGGGGAAGCTGTAACTAAAGCTTAGTTTTTTTCTGGTTCTAGGGTGGTGGTGGTTTTTTTGGTTTTGTTTTTTCATCAAGTCCATCAGCACTTTGGTTTTATGTATTGGTGGTAGTGGGTATTAAACCGCTGCTCTTTGCACTGAGCTGTAGTGCTATTGTTTACATTTTTGTTTTTGAGGTGAAGTCTCACTAAACCATAAAGTTAACCAGGCTGGGTTTGAACTTGTGATCTTTGTGCCTCAGCCTCCCAAAGTGCTAGGCAAGTGCTCTAACACTGAGCCATATACCTTTTAATGAGCGTTATCTACCTCGCCATGTCTTAGTATTCTTGTCTACTTCAAGTTTAATTCTCAAAAAATTATAAATAGACAGGCCGGGGATTTGGCTCAGTGGTTCCGGCGCCTGTCTTGCAAGCGCAAGGACCCGGTAGCCACATACAATACTGGGTGTGGAGACTCACGCCCAGCAGCAACCAGTACCACATAGCACAGTGCTGGGCGTGTTGGCTCACACCTGTAATCTCAGCACTCAGGAGGCAGAGGCAGGAGGATTCCTGTGATGTGAGTTGGAGGCTGAGCTCAGGGCCAGCCTGAACTACAAAGTGAGACCCTGTCTCAAAAAAAAAAAAAAAAAAAAAGAATTATAAATAGACAAATGTAGGTGAAATGGCTTTCTGGTATTTTGATGAAAAGGTATTTACAAATCACATTTCCTTGCTGCTTCCTTCTTTCCTAGGTTTGGGGATGCTGTGAAAGGTAACTTGGTGGTGGGCACCTTATCTTGGCCATCCCCATGGGTGATTGTCATTGGCTCCTTCTTTTCGACATGTGGGGCTGGACTTCAGAGCCTCACAGGCGCACCACGGCTATTACAGGCTATTGCCAAGGATAACATCATTCCGTTCCTGAGGGTGAGTGATCGTTTCCTTTGACCTCGTGTATTTTCTCAGGTTTTAGGAGAAACAGTGTAGTCATAAATCACAAATACAGAAACAGGATTTTACTAGAGCATCTTCTAATTCCCCACACAAGTTTATATATAATTGCGGTGGAGGTATTTAAACAATAACACTGTTGTAGCATTATTATCTTTCAGATGTGTGAAACTGCAGATTGAAAGAATCAAGAGCTCACTGACTCAGTGCCTGATATTTTCCCTCCTACGCACAGGTTTTTGGTCACAGCAAAGCCAATGGGGAACCTACCTGGGCTTTACTTCTGACTGCTGCCATTGCAGAGCTGGGAATCCTTATTGCCTCCCTGGACCTTGTGGCCCCAATTCTATCCATGTAAGAGCCAGTTATTATCTTCAGTTATCCTTAACTGATACATAACTCATGATTTTCATCAGTCATGTAACAGTAATGATAATGATAGAGTGAGTCAAACGCAGGTTTAACTTCACTTAAATGATACTGAATGTTCCAGAGAACTTTCCTGTAGGGCTGACTTACCCAGAATCTTGCATATGCTAGGCAATTAATTTAACTGCTGAGCTGCACCTCACCTTCGCCTTCTTTTCTGATTCATTATCAGGTGTTTTGGGGTTTTTTGGTACTAGGGATTAAACTTCAGACCTTGTGCTTGTGAGGCAGGTGCTGGAATCATTAACCTGAATCTCTGGCCCTTGATTCTCTGTCAGCTGGTTGCTAACTTTTATTCATTCATCTGTGATGTATTGAGGACTTATTATCTACCTAACACCATGTAATGTATGGGGAATATAGAGATGGATAAGGCACAGCTGTAAAGAACTGATAAGGAGACTTCACAATCCACACATAGTATGATGAGGCCCATAGATGAGTGAGCTCTGCACACCCACCATAGGAGAACTCAAAGTGAGCATCTAAGTATCCTGCAGCTCGAGAAATATTTAGTGTAGGAGGTAGCACTTGTAACTGGAAGGATGACTAGCTGTTTGCTAGGCAAAGAAGGGATGAACAGTATTCTAGGCAAGGAGTGTGTGAAGTTGAGAAATGAAACAGGGAGGCACATCCAGAGAACTGAAGGCAGTTTGGCTTGGTTGCTTGGTTGCCATGGTGGCAGGCTGGAGGACAGGAGCCAGATCACCAAGGACTTGGTCTTTTACTTGGAAACAGTGAGTAATCCTTTAAATACAAAATTATCATGTTTCTGTTTGAGAATGATCAAGTTGGTATAATAAATGGACCAGAAGGGTAAAATTGAGCTGGAGATGCTAACTGGAAAGAAAAAATGAGAACCTAAATGAAAATGAAAGTAGTAGAAAAGAAACCGAAGAAGAGTTTAGAGATTCCCACCCCAATACTGGGATTTGAACCCAGAGCCTTTATTCTGTATACTCAACCCCTCCCCACGTTTGTTTTTGTTTGCATTTGATTTGATTTGATTTTTGTTTTTTTTTTTGAAGGAGAGTCTCATATGTAGTTCAGGTTGGCCTTGAGCTCATTATATAGCCGAGGCTGGCAGTCGTCCTGCCTCAGCCCCTCAAGTGCTGGGTTACAAAGCTATGACGCCACACCCACTGCTTTTTTTTTTTTTTTTAGGTTTTTTGAGACAGGGTCTTGCTTTGTGGTTCAGGCTGGCCCTGAGCTCAGCCTCCAACTCACATCACAGCAATCTTCCTGCCTGTGCCTCCCAAGTGCCGAGATTACAGGCGTGAGCCACCACGCCCGGCACTGTGGTATGTGGTACTGGTTGCTGCTGAGCGTGAGTCTCCATGCCCAGTATTGTTATGTGGTTACCGGGGATCGAACCCGGGTCCTTGCGCTTGCAAGACAGGCGCTGGAACCACTGAGCTAACTCCCCGGCCCCACACTGCTTGTTTTTTGAGACAAAATCTCACTAAATTGTGTAGGCTGGGCTTGCACTTGCAGCCTTCCTTCTAAGAATGCTGGACTACAGGCATGTGCCGTCACACTTGTGTTTTGGTGATGATGGTGCTGGGATTAAATCTAGGACTGTCACATGCTAGGTGAGTGCTCTTGCTGTACCCCAGCCTGGGTTTTGAAGTAGATAGACTCTCAGAGGACTTGTGAAGTGAAGTTAGAACAAAGATGAATAAGGAAGGAAGAAGAAACTTGGATTATCCCATAAACAACAGGGTAGTGTCAGCAAATGAGAAAAAACACGTTTGTGGGAGAAGATATAAATTTCTCTACGTATGTAATCAAGGGCTAGTGATCTAGGAATGGACTTCATTACAGCAGATGTCTCCAAATATTTAAAATAATGCTAAGGAATCATTTTATAGTAATTATTGTTCTTTTTAAAAATTTTATTTATTATTATTATTATTATTATTATTATTATCTTTTTTTCTGAGGCAGGGTCTCACTTAGTAGACCAGGCTGGCCTTGAACTCACAGCCATCCTATCTCTGGAGACTCTGCCAGAGACTGAGCTGTGAGACTCTGCCAGAGACTCTCTGGACTCTCTGCCTATCGAGTGCCAGGAATACAGGCATGAGTCACCATCCCTGGCACTGTGGTATGGGGTGCCGGGGCTTGAACTCAGGACAATGCAGTTGCCAGGCAGATGCCAGAACCACTGAGTTAAATCCCTAGCCCTGTAATCATTGCTCTTAAGGGTGTTTTGTTTTGTGATGTTGAGTAACCAAGGGCCTCACATGTGCCTGGCAAGTGCTGTACCACTGAACTTCATCCCACCCCTTACCCTTTTTTTCCTTTCATTCCTCAGGTTTTTCCTTATGTGTTACCTCTTTGTGAACTTGGCATGTGCCTTGCAAACATTACTTCGAACACCCAACTGGAGGCCCCGATTCCGCTACTACCACTGGTGAGTCTCCCCTCTTCCCCCTCACTACTTTTTCCCCTCCCTCATCTTCTTCTCCTCCCCCTTTATCTTCCTGCCCTCCCTCCTTTCCTACCCCCATTCAGAGTTCTTGATACAATTTTTCTAGGCCTACCATTCCATACTGTTTCAACATTCAGTTCTCATCTAAATCTTCACCCTCTTATTCCACTGTTCTGTATCATTAATGAGATCCTGTAATACCCACTAAGAATAAAGATCAAAATTATGAAATATTTCCAGCCTCCTTCATTTTTTTTCTTTTTTTATTTCTTCTTTTTGATGGTAGTGGATTGACTCAATGTACTTCATCCCTGACTCTTTTGTCCAAACAGGTCTCCAACTTGGAATTCTCCTGCCTCAGCCTCTCAGTGCTAGGTATAGCACCATACCGTCTTAGCCTCCTTCATTCTTCAGATTAAAACTGTTCCCTTTGTATGTCTATATTCCTGTTTCCCTTTTAGCTAAGTAGTAGCCTTCATCCCTTTTTTTTTTAAATTGAAATCTTTATTGGTACATTACATATATACATCATGATTGTATTCCACAATGAGAATTTGTACCAGTATATGACACAACTTAATTCTCATTTTTTCCCATAACCCTACCCACCCTACTACCCCCACCCCCCATATACATAAACTTTGTTTCCTTTCTTTTTGTTATAATCTCATTTTATTTTTACTTGGATAGTCTCATTAGTTTTTCTTCTCACACTCTCATCCTTAAGAGAATTTCGTTTAGTAGCTAAAAATACAGCTATGGCAGCAGGTGACCCAAGTAGATAATCTCCTTTAACGACTGTCTTGTAGCCTTCAGCAAAGCACATAATCATGTAAAATTTCATTTCACTCATCAGTAAAAGGACTAGTAAATCTGAAGAGCTTAGTAGAGTGCCTAGTATGTAGTACACCTCTCACTGAAATGTTACTCTTGCTGTTTGTGTTGTAATTGAGCCTCCCCTGACAGATGGAGTCCTCCACATTTTTTGGCTACTATGCCATCTCTTTTTTTTTTTTTTTTAAGGTTTTTTGAGATAGGGTCTCGCTTTGTGGTTTAGGCTGGCCCTGAGCTCAGCCTCAAACTCACATCACAGCAATCCTCCTGCCTCTGCCTCCTCAGTGCTGGGATTACAGGCGTGAGCCACCACGCCCGGCACTGTGGTATGTGGTACTGGTTGCTGCTGGGTGTGGGTCTCCACACCCAGTATTGTTATGTGGTTACCGGATCAAACCCAGGCCCTTGCGCTTGCAAGACAGGCGCCAGAACCACTGAGCCATATCCCAGCCGTACTATGCCATTACTTTCCCAGATCTTTTCTCTCCGAAATGTAGAGTTCTTTATTTATGTCCTGTGTGCACATGCCCATTGGTACCTTCCTTGCTGCTAACTTCCCTTGATCCTTTAATACCTTCGTTTGACCAATGGTGGGCAGTGAGATGACCTTCTCTTGGCAGAAATTTAAGCCTTCAACTGAATTTTAACACCTCTAACCCTCTACTTTGAACTTTTATTTAAAAATTCACTGTGAATATTTTTGTTCTGCTATTTTGCTTCTATTTTTTTATTAGATTTTAATCTCCAGATTAACAACTCTCCTATTTATGCTTTAAAATTCATCACAGAGCTCAGAAGTTCATTCTGTATCTAGAAACATTTCAGTAAATGCAATCCTACCTGAGTTGATTTAAAAAAAATACTTCACCGCCCTACAAAGTTTGTGTTACACAGTAGTGTATAAGGAAACTAATGGCGGGCCGGGGATTTGGCTTAGTGGTTCCGGCGCCTGTCTTGCAAGCGCAAGGACCCGGGTTCAGTCCCTGGTTAACCACATAATAATACTGGGAGTGGAGACTCACGCCCAGCAGCAATCAGTACCACATACCACAGTGCCGGGCGTGGTGGCTCACGCCTGTAATCCCAGCACTCGGGAGACAGAGGCAGAAGGATTGCTGTGATGTGAGTTTGAGGCTGAGCTCAGGGCCAGCCTGAACTACAAAGTGAGACCCTGTCTCAAAAAAAAGACAAAAACAAACAAACAAAAAAAGGAAACTAATGGCAGTTTTTTTCTCGTTAAGTTCTGTGATTATGCTAATTTAGTATTCATAAAATTGGGAATATTTATATGCAAAGTTAATTGACTCATTAATATTTTCAGCTGTATATTCAATCCCTGCTTCCCAAATGATTATTAATAGCCTCATAACTACAGATGACTTTTGTGCAGAGTCCTTATTCATTTGCCCTGGCGGAAAGCATCTTCTGTGACAGAGGCTCAGCACATGTCTATGACTGTTTCCAGTTTGTGACAGGGCAACCAAGAAATGGAGAATAAGCACTTGGGGACTTCTGTAGATACTCAGTGTTGCCTCCCAGGCTGCAAGATTTAGCTAGCATGCCTAGCATTTAGCGCACGACTGGCATGTGTGGGGCCCAGGTTCCTACCCTAGCACTGCCAAAAACAAACATGATTTGTTGTTTGTAGTTGTTTTGGGTGTTTTGTCACTTAGATACATTTTTTATATATTTGTTTTTAATTTTCTAGGGCCCTATCTTTCATGGGGATGAGTATCTGTCTGGCTCTGATGTTCATTTCTTCCTGGTATTATGCCATTGTAGCGATGGTAATAGCTGGTATGATCTACAAATACATTGAGTACCAGGGGTGAGTGTGGATTTCGCCTTAATCACTGCTAAAATTCTCAACTAACTATTTTTTTGTATTCCGTTTAATGAAAATTATATTAAGGACCCAGATAACTTCATTTTCCGTAACTAGGTTCTGTACCCCTAATTCCTTTAACCATTTTATCAGTTTTTCATCACAAGGGAAATAAACCTATAAGGAAAGTGTGCATGGATCATGAAAAGTAACTAAAAGGACATAGCTAAATAATAATGATTAGTACTGAAAAAGTATATTTACTAATCTCTTCAATCAAGGTATTGTCTCAGAAATAAAAATGAAATTATCTCTGAATAATTTTTATTTTTTAGAATTTTGAGACAGGGTCTTGCTTTGTAGTTCAGGCTGTCCCTGAACTCACTGTGTAGTCCAGGCTGGCTTTGAACTCATGGCATTCCTCCTGCCTCTGCCTCCTGAGTGCTGGGATTACAGGCATGTGCCACCATGCCCATCTCCATGAATAATTTTGTAACAATTATGACTTCATAACTTCTAGAGATGTGGAATAAATAGCATTCTGATTGAGATTACATTGAATTTTACCTCTAAGTTATTTTTAAAATAACTTAACTCAGGTTCTTTAATAATCTCCAGATGCAAATTGGTATTCACATTGTTGCTTTTGCATAGACAGATGTACAAGACTGAGTGACCCTTCCAGATTTTACTCTGAAATGTGTGTCTAGCACAGCCTGTTGGTGTGTGGCGGTATTACCTAGCCACAGCATTACTAACATGAGTTTAAACTCCCATACATGTTACTGTTACTTGTTAAAGTGAACCTTTTTTTGAAATTATGCTTAATGTATTTTAAGTCTGTTTTCTCCTTTTTCTCCCAGAGCTGAGAAAGAATGGGGTGATGGCATCCGTGGGCTGTCGCTCAGTGCAGCCAGGTTTGCTTTGCTTCGGCTGGAGGAAGGACCTCCACACACTAAAAACTGGAGGTAAAGAAATCGCTCCAGAGGGCTAAGTGGTGCTCGGCACATCTTTCATACACAGAAACCTGTGCTTTATTGATGGCCAGATGAGAAAAGCATGTGGCTTGAGGAATGGGTGTCTTGGATCTGTTTTGAACTTTCCCAAATCCGTACTGCCTTTTCTTAAAGAAGATGGTGATTTAGATTTCTGTTATTTGTTGTTTTTCCTTGAAGACTGATCAATTTGAGCATTCAGAATAACCCAGTACTCTTGTGCTCATTCCCTGATCTCTTTCTTCTGTCAAATCATGTTTTACACAGCTCTCTTGAATCAAAGGATGGACTCATCATTCTATTTCTGCAGCCCAAAGTGTTTTCTCTCCTTCCCACAGGCCTCAGTTGCTTGTTTTGCTGAAGTTAGATGAAGACTTACACGTCAAGCATCCTCGCCTCCTTACGTTTGCCTCACAGCTGAAAGCAGGGAAGGGCCTCACCATTGTGGGCTCTGTCATCGTGGGCAACTTCCTGGAGAACTACGGTGAAGCATTAGCTGCTGAGCAGGTCAGAGTCAAGGTCTAG
This sequence comes from Petromus typicus, assembly GCA_004026965.1. NCBI lineage: Eukaryota > Metazoa > Chordata > Mammalia > Rodentia > Petromuridae > Petromus > Petromus typicus. Next base: position 43,399 of record PVIR01008123.1, read on the forward strand.
TTGATTGTAACGGAACAGCTGGCAGCTTTGAAACACTAAGCAGCAGGACTTCAGCTTAATCCCTTCTTGCGTGACCTGCGTGTTCCCGCTTAGGACTGACTTCCGAATAGTTGTAACCCTCAATAATAAGATGAGCCAGAACATTCTTCTTTATTCTCTCATTGAATGCATTGCTAAACTGCAAGATTATCAGGGCTAACCCGTAGATTCTACCCATTGTTCTGAGCACTGACAGAGGTCATGTAACTGAATCTGTGCATTGAACTCTGGGGAACATGCCAACAAACAGCTTTTCTTGCCGTTTACTAACTTACATGATGTCCTGAGTGAGATTCCTTTGTTTGAGGCCAGTCTGGGTTATGTAGTGAGATTGTTTCTCAAAAAAGAGAAATGAAAATGACATTTCATTGGAACTGTTTTAATTTTTGAACTTTTTCTGTAGGAGATTGAATCATACTCAGACTTTAAAAGAGATAGGGAACTCAATATGGAGGAGAGAAGAATGAGTCAAAAGGTCCAAGCAAAGCAATTCATTGTTGAGATTTTGTCTCTTTCAGACCATTAAGCACCTAATGGAAGCAGAAAAGGTAAAAGGATTCAGCCAGCTGGTAGTCGCCGCCAAACTGCGAGAAGGCATTTCCCACCTCATCCAGTCTTGTGGCCTTGGGGGCATGAAGCACAACACGGTGGTGATGGGCTGGCCAAACGGCTGGCGCCAGAGTGAAGATGCCCGTGCTTGGAAAACTTTTATTGGTAAAAACATTTCCCTGAAATTTAGCTCAGCGGTTTCAGTGCCTGTCTTGCAAGCTCAGGGTCCTGAGTTTGATCCCCAATAACCACATACAACAATGCTGGTTGTGGAGACTCACTCTCGCCAGCAATCAGAACCACATACCACAGTGCTGGGCGTGATGGCTCACGCCTATAATCCCAGCACTCGGGAAGCAGAGGCAGGAGGATTGCTGTGAGTTCCAGGCTTGCCTAAGCTACATAGTGAGCTGAGGGCTGGCCCAAACTACACAGCAAGATCCTGTCTAAAAAAAAAAAAAAAAAAAAATTTCCCTGAGTTGCCCTAACTTCACACAGCCTCTCAAAGTAGGGATTATGCCATTGTTGAAACATGATTTTACAAGGGTGCCAAAAATCCGCTAGTATAATAACCTGATTTCACTCAACCTTTTAAATGTATGCCAGCTGTTTATCAATTCAGGAATGAATCTGCTAATTTTCCATATTTCCATTTATAAGCTTGCATATTCCTATCATTGCCAGATTTAGGATTGACCTTCCGCATCCAAACCCCCCAAATTTGCATACTGCCTTCCACATATGTAGCAGTCAGAATGTGTATGTATAGTAACATTCGTGGTTCAGAGCCCACTTCTGTTGGCTGCTCAGGTGTTCTGTGTGATTTTTGAGGCTTGCTAAGGTACAGCTACTGTGTACATAGGCTCCCTTCCTCAAAGAAATACAAAGGACTGTTTTCCTTGCTTTTCTGACTTGGTGGGAAGTAGAGCAAGCCTAAAGGTTCTTGTCTGCTTATCCCAAATCTCCTGTTTTCTCCCTAGGCACTGTTCGAGTGACAACTGCTGCTCATCTTGCTTTGTTGGTGGCTAAAAATATCTCCTTCTTTCCCAGCAATGTGGAGCAATTTTCAGAGGGCAACATTGATGTGTGGTGGATTGTACACGATGGGGGGATGCTCATGCTTTTACCGTTCCTACTCAAACAGCACAAGGTATTCTAGACAGCTTTGTATTTGTATTTCTTAACTTTTTACATTTACTATAAGGTTAAAAAATAACGTTTACATGCACAGTGGCTTTGTTTTTATATTTATAGCATAAGATGAGCACTGAGGTAGTAATATGCCCAAAGTAAAGTCTAGGCCAGATTTTACAGACCATCTTAGGAATCACCTGGGACAACATGGCTGCAGTCAACATCCAACTAGGCCCAGCAGGAGTGAGAGGTTTAATTTAGTGACTGCTGTGGTACAAGTGTACTGCAGCTGCCCCCAGGAAGTGCCAGACCTCTGGCAATACATTCTCACAGTAGTATAGGGATGTGCTTTTAAATCATGAATCTCTTAAAGCACAAGACCAAAGGCCACACCTCTAAGTCCAACCCTAAGTTGAAGTAATTTGAGGGACTTGAGCCTCCAAATAGCTGAAGTACTCAAGTTTGAGGCACAGTCTTACCGTGCGCCAATGATGTGCTTTAATAAAGAAAATAAATGGACTAAGAAACAGTTTTAAAGAAGAAATGGAGAAGGCTGTGCTGGTAATACACAGTGAATGAAACAACAAAATAGAAGTAAGACAACATGAGAGACTTATATTGATTATTTTGACTGTAAGTGAAGAAAGGAGAAGGCTGTGTCACAGTTGCCATGGAGAAGGAAACTTTCTCACTGCAGGGACATAATGAAGACCAAGCTCCATGCTTTTGGAAAGAAATGCTGAAGCCAATAAAGGAGAGAAAGAGTTCTGTTTCAAAGCATTGTATCTGTAATTAAAACTGAGTTAATTCAGTGATACCAGAAGCATGGTTTATAATATTCTGGCATTTACCCAAAAGCAAATTCAGCAGGGGTCGGCAGTAACTTTCCTTATAGCTTATACTCACATAAGGAATTACCATTTCCTTAAACAATGATTTCCTCAGGACCTTGATGAGTTTAAAAGAAGTGGCAGGTAATATAACTCTGAGGGAGAATTCCTGTCTCTTGGTCTCCTGGGCCCCTCTCTGGACGTTCCAGGCCCAGGGAAAGTGATGTCTGTCTGGCCACACAGACAATAGGTCTAGGATGAAAACTAGACTATGTAAGATACAACAAGATGCTTCATTCTTTGACTTACAACCTGAGAATAACATGACATGAACACATAAGTTAGGATTGAGTAAGTATTTTTGAAATAAATATAAGCAGTATTGAAAAATATAGTGCAATAAGGGTGAAGAAGCCCAGAATATTGGTTAATAACAGATTGTTCACTTGAATAGTAATGCTCACATTGTATCATGAAATAAGATAGGTATACTACTTACAAGGAGAAAATATGCTAGTACTGTTTATTTGTTAAGCTTTCTTGCAAAACAATGCCAAACCAGGTCAGTTTACATTTGGTTCTTTTTTTTTTTGAGACAGGGTCTTGCTTTGTAGTTCAGGCTGGCCCTGAGCTCAGCCTCCGACTCACTTCACAGCAATCCTCCTGCCTCTGCCTCCCGAGTGCTGAGATTACAGGCGTGAGCCACCACGCCCGGCACTGCGGTATGTGGTACTGGTTGCTGCTGGGCGTGAGTCTCTACTCCCAGTATTGTATGTGGTTTCCGGGGATCGAACCCGGGTCCTTGCGCTTGCAAGACAGGCGCCGGAACCACTGAGCTAAATCCCCAGCCCCTACATTTGGTTCTTTTTATACAACACACTTTTTCATATCTCAAACTACCCTAAGAAATAAGTACTATTTCCTTTTCAAAGACAGAAATTGAATTATCTAAAATGACCAAGTCACAAAGTAAGAGGTGCTGGACACATTAGTATTTCCATTTTACTGAAAGCCCATGGTTTATATTCTTTTTCAAAAATTCTGTTATGTATAATTCCTGCTTATTAGAGAATATTTGGGAAACTGGTAGGAAGGAGATGAACACATGACCCTGACTGTCAGTGGTGGCCAGTTAGTGGGACCCATTTCAGTCTTCCTGCTATATATATTAAAAGTGTGAATATGTGACATAATGAGATCATTATATGAGAAATGAACATTTTTGCTGACAAGACTCTCACCCTCAGAAGCGATAAGAGCCTCCAGTGTGACCCAGGCAGTGATAACAGTCACCCAGCGTGATCACTGTATTGTTACTAACCCATTTGGAAAGTGAATTCACAGGTTGAGCCCATTGCTCTCAGGGCCTCCGAGACAATTCTTGAGGATCCATTGTTCCACTCATGTCAGTATCAAACTGATGAAATGTGTCCAGCCACTGAGCTTAGCTCTGAGTTCATTTTTGAGAAAGAGTCTCGCTTTGTAGTTCAGACTGACTCTGAACTCCCTATGTAGCCCAGGCTAGCCTTAAACTCGCAGCAATCCTCCTGCCTCTGCCTCCTGAGTGCTGGGATTACAGGTGCGAGCCACCATGCCCAGCACCGTGCTATGTGGTGCTAGGGATCAAACTCAAACTCGGGACCTTATGCTTGCCAGGCAAACACCAGAGCCACTAAGCTAAATTCCCCACCCTGCTCTGAGTTCTTTAAACGCATTCAACCCCATTGTACTAGGCTTATCTTTATCCAGAATTGAAACCTTAAGCCCATTGGTCTCTAGGTTAAAGATTTTACTCTCCAGTGACTTTCTTCAGACAGCTTTGTAATTCCTTAGGGTCTGTTTGTCCAGCCTATCCAGCTACTGCAACAAAGTAGCCACATCGCAGGTCCTGAGTTTGTTGGGGAAGAGAGGTCCCTTGGGGGCCCCTCTATGAGGGCCCCTCCAAAGTGACCTGGACCGTACTTGCCCAACACATTATGATGCACTCTAAAAAACTTTTTAAGCTTTTTTCCACCTGTCCAAGTTCACTAGACACACTATTTTTTTGTTGTTGTTGAGACAGGGTCTCACTGTGTTGTTCAGGCTGGCCTCAAACTCCCACTGATCCTCCTGCCTCATCCTACTGAGTGCTAGGATTATAGGTGTGTGCTACCATTCCTGGCACATAGTTCTTTGATGTACAGTGTTAGGTCTAGAATCTGAGGAGTTGAGATTATCCTTAGTTCTCCCATAATCCTAGTTTCAAATTTATGAGAAAAAGATTTCTTTGTATGTGATACCCATCTAACTCCAAGTGAAATTCAGCAAATTAATTAAGGGCCATATAAACCCTTGGGAAATACTCAAAAGATGTGTTTAAAAGCAAAAGTCTGTCAAAGGAAAGGCTGCATAGGTGTGTGTAGATAATACATGTATATGCTCATTGTTTGGTAAGACTATTTAAATATAGTATGTGTGGTACCATTACTATACTGTACAAATAAAGTACCTTTTCAATGGCTCACATGGGTAAGTGGGCTTAGGGTTTACTTTCTACATATCCAGCAAGCAGTTTTCTCTGCAGTGGTAACAGCTGTGCATCTGCTCTCTCATTCTATTCTGACACTCCACTTGGAGGCAGCATCATATCCCCAGGTTGAGGGCTAAATCCGAAAAGACTACTTTCCTTCTGATACTAATTTCAATCCTCTGGTGACCTGCTGTAAATCAAAGTTCCCACGATTCTTTCTTTAGGTTCGATTAATGTGCTGGAGTAGCTTATAGAACTAAGATACACTTTCTTATGTTTTCTGGTTCACTATAAAGACTGTTACATAGAGGAGAGATTGATAGGACAGTCCATTAAGAAGAGGTACAGAGTTTCCATGCTCTTTCTGGTCACTCTAGGAAATGTCGTGTTCTGCTGGCCAGAAGCTCCCAGGACCATAGCCTTTAGGGTTTTATGGAAGCTGTGTTCTGTAGGCATGATTCAATCCATTGCCATTGGTGACCTATTTACTCCTCAGACCCTCTGCCCCTCAGAGGTTAGGGGTTGGGCTGAGCTGCGTATGCAGGAATTGCTAGCTGTGGGTCAGCTCAATAGCACAGAAAACACATCACTTGATTTCAAGGGTTTTAGGAGTGCCAGAGAATGGGGATAATGGCTAACTATATATTTCAATACTAAGACACAGGCTATCTTTCTTTTTCTGTTCTAGCTTTTCTGTTATAAAATTAAGAATTTTTAGGATTATATCTAATGTGTTACTTAGTAAATTGTTTGACATAGTAATAAAATCAATCTTAAGCCTTGATGATGAACTAAGTAGAACGCTAGGAAAAAATAACCACATACTACAAGAAAGTTGTTTTAGGTCAGAATGCCTTGTTTTAGACAGTAACTTTTTTTGTATTATTGGATCTAATTTTCCATATACATGTACTTGCCAGGTGTGGCGAAAATGCAGCATACGAATCTTTACAGTTGCCCAACTAGAAGACAATAGCATCCAGATGAAGAAGGACCTGGCCACCTTCCTGTATCACTTGCGCATTGAGGCAGAGGTGGAAGTGGTGGAGATGGTGAGAAAATGGATTCTGAGATAAAAGAGATCATCAGCATTCTCCCACCCCCCACCCTGTCTTCTAGAACCTTTTCTACTCAGGAAATTGGTTCTGTTAATGTAGGTTAATCCTGGAGTTACAACAAAACCCTGCTTTGTTGACCTAGATAAGTAGAATGTGTACATAATAAGTGTTTGGTAGTGGGTTTCGGTTTTGCTTTCTCGTTTATTCCACAGCTCTTATATTTAAGCCAGATTATTTGTTTCGTATATATTTTACTAATATTTAATTCACATGATCCATTATGTGTAAAAAAAACAAAAACCCTAAACTTTGTGTTTCAAGAAAACATATAATGGTTAGATTATAACAAAACAGTCTTAAAGCATCTGAATATTTGATCTATAATCCCAGAATGTTTTTATATATAGCTCAAAGACCAAACAAAATAGGGAGATAGATTAGATTGACATTGTTATACTTTCTCCAATTTCTTAGTGAATGGAAATAAAAATATATGCTTTTTGTGTTTTTCCCATTTTGTGTGATGACAGCATGACAGTGACATATCAGCTTACACTTACGAGCGCACTCTGATGATGGAGCAGAGGTCTCAGATGCTCCGGCATATGCGGCTGTCCAAAACAGAACGAGACAGAGAGGTGAGACTGCTACACCCATCTATCTAATCCTGGCTATGTGAAGTCTGTCAGCGAAAGGGAAGACATTGTATTGTTTTCACTGAATGCTAAATTCTGCCCTTCTCCTTTATCAGTTACCTCAGTATAGCCTCAATATAAACCTTATTGTTTCAAAGTAGTTGACACATGAAAAAATTAGGTAGAAAAACTGTGCGGTACCTTCCTCAGGCACAGTTGGTGAAAGACCGGAACTCAATGTTACGACTGACTAGCATTGGCTCTGATGAGGATGAAGAAACAGAAACCTATCAAGAGAAGGTACACATGACTTGGACAAAGGACAAGTACATGGCGTCCCGGGGGCAAAAAGCCAAGTCAATGGAAGGATTCCAGGACCTCCTTAACATGCGTCCGTAAGTTTTCCCACACTCAAGATGACCACATAGTCGAGTATCCTCCTCAGTGGCAGCGGTACATGTGATTTTACGTGAACACACAGAATGAGTCTGTCCATTTCATCTAGTTCCAGCCAAAGCTCTCACTTCATACAAGTTGTCTTGTTTCTCTTGAAAAAATCTCCATGTATTTCCATGTCCATACCCTTTGCTTATAAAATAAGCAAATGTAGAATGGAAAAACTCAGGATATTAGTATCATATAAGAAAATTATTTTATCATATCATAGTTAAAGAAAAAAAGCTCTGATTATCAAGTTTTTAAGATTCACTCTGATTGGTTTTTTTTTTTTCTTTATTACCTCTATGTCTTCCCAACCCAGGGACCAGTCTAATGTGAGACGGATGCATACAGCAGTGAAGCTCAATGAGGTTATAGTAAACAAGTCCCATGAAGCAAAGCTGGTTTTGTTGAATATGCCAGGACCACCCCGGAACCCCGAGGGTGATGAAAACTGTATCCTTTCCAAGAGTGGTGCTGCTAGTAGGAGAAATCCTAGGCTAGCCTGCTTGTTAGATGAGACAACTAGGGAAGTTGGAGGTAAATTACATTCAGAACCTTTAAAGTCTTTTGGGGTGGTATATTTGCAGCCAGATCTTGAATTTTCAGAGACAGTCTTAGAGTCAAAATATCTACATCCTTAATCCTTTTCAGGCCTTACACACTCTACAGAGCCTCTTCTGCATGGAGTTAGAAGTTCAGAAAAAAGACTTGGGGATTGTTCATACTTTTATGCTAGGACTATTTTTATGGGAATGTTTCAGCAGTGTAGTAATATGAAGTGTCCCATTCCTACCTGCCCTTTAAGGAAACATTTTTAAAATGAACACAAAGAATGAGCAGAAAATCTGAAGGCAGCTTCACTTAGATGTACTCCAGAGATCTTACAAAGGGCCCTGTTGTGATTTTTTTTTTTTTTTGCAGTTTTTAAATCTTGTTTCATTATTTAGAATAATATATTTATTACTTGTGGGATTTCCCCATTTCTTAGCAACATTTAGAAAATATCTAACAAATCAAGAGTTGGTAATGCATTTGCAAAGAGCCTCGATCCCTGGATTACTTCACCAACTTAAAGTAAATCTAAAATTCAGTCTTTTGGTCTGGGGATTTAGCATAGTGCTTCCAGGGCCTGCCTTGCAAGTGCAAGGGCCCAGCTTGGATTCCTAATAACCATAAACAAGGCCAGGCGTGGTGACTCACGTCTCAGTACCACATACCACAGTGCCAGGTATGGTGACTCACGCCTGTAATCCCAACACTTGGGAGGCAGAGACAGGATGATTGCTGTGAATTTGAGGCTCACTGGACTACATAGTGAGCTCAGGGCCAGCCTGAACTACAAAGTGAGACCCTGTCTCAAAAAAATAAAAAAATAAAAGTTCAGCCTTTTCCAAGTATGTATGTATGTATGAGTATATATGTATACGTATACATGTACATATATACATGTATGAGTATATATACATGTATACATATACATGTATGAATATATATGTATATATATATATATATGAGTAGTATGCTGATTTTGCAGTTCTGTCATCTGATTCTCAGATTCCGATGATGCCAGTTTGTAAAGTCTACTCTCCTGCCTGTTTCCTTGACAAATTCTGCAGATATGGAATTCCTAGAAGTACTCACTGAGGGACTTGAACGAGTTCTCCTTGTCCGGGGTGGCGGCAGTGAAGTGATCACCATTTATTCATAATCTGTTCCTAAATGGCTCTGCTTGGTCTCAGCTTTCCTAAATGGCTTCCGTCCTCCATTGAAGTGACGGCTCTTTCCTACCACAGTTGCTCACCTAGAGGCCCATGTTTTACACCCATCACACTAAACTCTTGATGAGCCGGCCTCAAGTCCTTGTGCAAGAGTACAAATAGATCTGTTCTTGGCTTCCATTATGATCTGACAAAAGAAGCAAATATTGTCTCAACATTACAAGAATGATCAAATCTTAAAAGCCATTTCTTTACCAGTAAATGACAAGTTAGAATTAATAAACTGAGTCAACAAATGGAAACGAACACCACTGAAAGTAGTGAACTGGAAAAAGGGATGCTAGAAATTCATCTAAAGACAAAAAGCAGGTATATATCCCACATTAAAGATCAGTCTCAGAAATCATGGTTCAACGATACCACAGAGAAAATAGTTAGATAGATGGCTTCACCTGACTGAAGAATTAATGGCCAAGTGCATGGATACCTCTTATCCTTATGAAGATAACCCATGGCAAGCTGAGATGGAAAGCTTTTTTAGCTGTTTTTTCATTTTTTCCTCCCTCTGGTACTAGGGATAGAACTCAGGACCTTGTGTTTGTGAGGAAGGCGCAGCACTACTGAGCTAAATCCCCGGTCCTTAGCTCATTTTCTTTAGTGTATCTGTTGCTTTATAAGACTCTTTAATTTTAAATTAGGGTACTAATATTCAAAACCTTTAACGTGGCTGCAGCTTCTGTTTTGTTCCTCAAAAAGAAGATTCTACACAATGCTAGGTTTAAGTGTCTGTATTGTGTTAGTGAATATGTTAGCTGTTTGTTTCTGTTAACACAGTCCATTCTGCGGTGGTAACAACAGGCAGTTTTACCACGGAATTTGTTTTAGAAAGTAGAAATTATTTTTCAGGTTTTTTTCATACTGCTAGACTAAAGGAATTTCAAGGAGTAGTTGTTAAGATTTACTAAAATACGGTTTGTGGTATCTTTGTGACAAGGGCAAAAATACAAGCTGTTACATAAGAAATATAGGTCAGGATTTACATTAACCAGTGGATTCTCCTTTCCTTCTTCATGCCGAGTTAAGAGGCACAGGTAAAAAAATCATATTGAACAAACAGTAGGATGTCTGGCTAAAATCTTCTGAAGATTTTGGACCATCCTTCAAAGAGGAAATTCAACTTTAAATCAAAAGTTCTAGAGCCATACTCTTTCCATAGTGCCAAAGTTATTGAGCTGCTACTCTTCTTACCTACTTAAAGTAGCGCACAGACTGGCATTAGCCCAACTCAAGAAACTATTCTTTCACTAAGGAACCTATAGCCTCATCTCCAAAGCCATTTTAAGGCTTGAGGAACTCACCTAAATGTTCAAAGTAAGAGCATTATCCCTTTTCTTTTGATTTCATTATTTAATCTGCCTATAGAAACTTGGCTCTGAACTAAGATTATCCAAGCGAATGGGCGTTTGCTGTTTCAGGTTTATTTTCAGAAAGTTCTAAATGTGCCAAGGAAATACTTGAGCAATTTCAGCTTTTTATTTACTGATTTACTTATCACAAAACACATGGCTTACCAGCATAGGGAAACTACTGTGGGGGGGCTAAGCAATAATTTCAAGTATGTGAAATCTTCATTAAGAAACCATTTTCTTGCCTGTATTCTTGGCTGCTTTTAAGTTTCACTTTATTAATAAGTAGTGCCACTCTTAGATTACCCAATAGAATATGCAATGAGCTGACTCTTCAGTGTCACAGGTAATTTATCTGACCCACAGGGACAAAGAATACCTGTCAGTGTAGCTTAAGGAAATGAGTCATTTTGCTTTCTTCCCTTTGCCCTTTCTTCCCTCTTCTTTTAATCTCAAGGCCCATTTGGGTAGCAACACAGACCGGACCTTACAGGTCTTTTTCCTTTTCCTTCCTGCAGAGGGTAGAAAGTACGTTTACAACTCCCACTGTAACACTCCATTGAATAACTGAGTATAATAGTACTTGACCCAGCATTTTAAAGACCATACTATCTAATTCAGCCTGCCCAGGAATGGCTCAGCATTTACACATGCCACTGGCCAAAGTGCTGCATACTTTCTCCACATAGGATAAGTATGGGCAGAACACAAGGTTAATTTTAGAAGTACTGTTGTGGGTGGAGCTCTGTAAGAAATCTTTTAGAGAGATAAAGGAATTAATGGCTGCTACTATAGCCATAATTCCAGTCCTAAAAACACAAAAATCACTGTTACATGGAAAAATGGTTATTAGGCCAGGTTTATATTCATCTTTGTCTAGAGCATTTCATGTCTATTGTTGCTTATGTTGTTTGTCTGCAAAATGTCTCATCTTAATCACTGCAAATAAAGCAATACTGAAAACTTGAGAGAGAATGCACCTTAGGGGATGGGGCTTTTTGTTTCGAGAGGAGAGACCTTCTCCTGCCTTTTGAAAAAGACCCAGCTTTTAAGTCACCAGGGCAAGTGTTAATACACATTGCTCAGTTACCAGGGCAAGTGTTAGTACACATTCTCCTACTGCTGGCCCTATGCCTTCCAGAGCTATCTTAAAAGCTGGAGTCTCAACTGCAGCGTCTGCTCAACAGGTGCCAGGTTCCTGTTGGTAGGAAGAGATTACTGCTCTTTATCTTCTGTTGCCTCTTATTCTTGTGGCCCCAAGGACTCAACTAGTCCTCATTCCCCCTACACGTTAAATTCTTGTTGTGGTTATTAAATAATAGTTATACTGTAAGCATATTTATGTGCTCTTTTTTTCTGGTTTAGTTTCTTATCATGGTAATTTGAATACAGCATTAGTTTCTCACATCTTCAAGTGTCTCTAATAGTATGTTTATGTCCTGGTTTGCATTAAACAAAAGCAAAATATTAAGGAAAATAGAAATAAGGGAAACATGAAACTTTTTAAAGCATGGTTCTCAACCATTTAATTTATTGAAAGGAAATGCTGCTATGATAATTGATTTAGCAGCAATCATTGTTTTGTTTACATACAGTTCTGGTTTTATTTGTTTTGTTCTGTACTGGAAACATAAATAAAGTTTTCTACATTATTTTCAGTCAAAGCGTTGTGGTATAATTTCTTCATGTAATAAAATCCTCATCGTCCTTCTGGGATCTATCTCCTCCTCACTATGGAGAAAAGGGTTTTTTGCTTCTTTTCAGTGTGAATGCTTATTTTAGGAGTATTAGGAGCCACTGGGCTTGAGGAAGTAAATGAAACCTAAATACTTAGGCCCTGGGTTCTTCCTCCGCCATTCACAGAAGCAGTCCTCCACCACTGAACTCCATCCTCTGAAAGAAGGACAGTCAACAGGTGAGTAGCAAGTGAGAGTTGAAGTAACATCCTGAATCTGTTAATACTCTGGATTACAGGTTCTACTTTGCGTTATCCACCCCCACAAATCTTTCCAGATGCCTAAAAGCTTTTATTAATGTTTATTACTCTAATATAAACTCTAGTTTCCCACCATCAAATGAATCAGCTATTCACTGGGCATTGCACTGCCCAAAATTCAACCTGCTTTTGCATTACCTCCGGAGGCTCAATGAAGGCTAACCAGTCTGACGCATGTGTAGGCAAGAGTCCCATGGACTGGCACTTGTATACAGCCAGTGCCAAACCCATCAGGTTCCCGATGAGATAGACCAAACCTTGAAGAAACTTCTGACTTGAACTTTCTAGCATCTTGAAAGCTGTTAAGAGTAACAAGCTGTCAAAACCCAAACAATTTTTTTTCTCCCAATATAATTCAAAAAGTAAGCATATATTAATACAGACTCAAACAAATAATGCCACCAAAGAAGAAGAGAAAACCATCATGAGCACTGTTTTCCCCTATGTCACCAGGAGTACAGCCAAAACCATATACACCGTCTAACCAAGCACTATGCCTAAGAATTTGTCTGTAATTCTTAAAACTTAAGGAAAAGTTACTATTTTAAGAATACTTACTGGCTGAAATGGCCATGAGTGCCTGAATGGGTCGCCAGGCCATCATGCACACCATCATAGTAGGGAAGATGGAGATGGTATTGCCTGCCATGTACATGATGAAGAGGTTCATGGGAATCTGCTTGAGAGGCCCCAAGGCGATATCCCAGCAGCGCTAAAATAAACACACAGCTTTAAACTCTCACCACTACCCTCTGTCCCATATTTCTCCCTTACACTAAAGTCAGATGAATAGAGTTCCCAATACCTTGCTTCTGACTGAGCTGACAACTCAATTTCACCACCTCTAGGCACTGCGTCACCATAGGAAGCTCTACCTTCTGCTAAACATAAGGCAGACTTTCCTGAGAGATTTTCTATGTCTTTTTTTTTTTCTTATGATTTTGGCTAAAAGATTTCCTTTTTTCCTAGTACTTCTGCAACTATCACTGTCTCTCCTACAAATGAAGAAAAAGATAAACCTAGTATTGGGAGATTAGCACACCTCAATCAGTAACAGCCAGAACAAACACAAGTCAGGACATGGAAGATCTGAATAATGTAACATTGTATCCAATAACTGCAGAATATACTTCCTTTCAAATACATCAAATAGAAAAGCTGACCACTTGATGAGCCATGTAGAAAATGTAAAATCAGAACTCAAACTATACTGACATTACTATTTGTCTATAATGAAATTAAACTAGGAATCAATAGGGGCTGGGGATTTAGCTCAGTAGTTCCAGTATGTTCTGGCAAGCGCAAGGTCCTGAATTCGATCCCTGGTAACCACATACCACAGTGCCAGGCGTGCTGGCTCATGCCTGTAAACCCAGTACTTTGGAGGCAGAGGCAGGAGGATTACTGTGAGTTTGAGGTGAGCCTGGGCTACATAGTGAGTTCAGAGCCAGCCTGAACTACAAAAAAGTGACAACCTATCTCAAAAAAAACCTCTAGAAATTAAAAGGTAACGAGAAAAATCTATGTTTGGAAGTTAAAAATTTGTTCTAATCCGTTAGTCAAAGGAATTAGAAAATGATGGTGCCAAGGATTTAGCTCAGGGATTCTGGCGCCTGCTTTGCAAGTGCAAGGTCCCAGGTTCAGTCTCCAGTAACCACATACCACAATGCCAGGCATGGTGACTCATGCTCACCAGCAATCAGTATCACATATCACAGTGTCGGGCATGGTGTCTCACACTTGTAATCCAAGCACTTGGGAGGCAGAGGCAGAAGGATTGCTGAGTTCAGGACCAGCCTAAACTACAGAGTGAGTCTCTGTCTCAAAAACTAAAAAAAGAAACAGAAAATGACAAGAGGTGACAAAAATTCACATTAAAACCGATAACAATGGGAAAATGCCACAATAAAACTTGTGGGATATAGCTAGAAGTGAAAAATTTATAATCTTATATATTAGAAGACTGACAGGTTTTGGTTTTTGTTTTTTTTGAGACAAGGTCTTGCTTTGTAGTTCAGGCTGGCCCTGAGCTCACTGTGCCCAGGCTAGCCTCAAACTCACAGCAATTCTGCCTCTCTCTCCCTAGTGCTGGGATTACAGGTGTGAGTGATCACACCCGGCATAGTGGTGTGTGGTACTCATTGCTGGGATTACGGGCGTGAGCCACCACACCTGGCACTGTGATATGTTTACTGGAGATAGAACTTGGGACCTTGCACTTGCAAGGCAGACTCTGGAACCACTGATCTAAATCCCTAGCCTAAAAGTTTATTTTCATTGGTTATTAGACCAAAAGATTTTTTTTTTAGGTTTTTTGAGACAGGGTCTCGCTTTGTGGTTCAGGCTGGCCCTGAGCTCAGCCTCAAACTCACATCACAATCCTCCTGCCTCTGCCTCCCGAGTGCTGGGATTACAGGCGTGAGCCACCACGCCCGGCACTGTGGTATGTGGTACTGGTTGCTGCTGGGTGTGGGTCTCCACACCCAGTATTGTTA
>PVIR01008124.1:0-25054 GCA_004026965.1 Petromus typicus
TTCACTAGTGCTTGTGAAGAGGAACTATTTGGAAATAGGATCCTCAAAGACAGAGTCAAGTTTAGAGTGAAGTTAGAATAGAATGAGTGCCAGTGACTTGTATCTTTATAAGAAAAAGGAAATTTGGACACAAACATAGACACACATGGGGAGAATAACATGTGACAAGAGAGGTGCAAATTAGAGCACTGCAGCTGTAAGCCAAGGAGCTCCAAGGCCTGCCTGCAACCACCGGAAGTGGGGAGAGGCAGGAAGAATCCTCCCCCGGAGCCATCAGACAGAGCACAGCCCCCACACACCAAACACCTGGTGGTTGGACTTCTGGCATCCAGAACTGTGGGAAAATCAATTTCTGTTGTTTTATGCTGTCCAAGTTTGTGGTAATTTGTTATGGCAGCCCTAGTAAACTAACAGAACACCTTATAAATAGTGCTTTTTTTGGCTGTTCCTTGTAAGGCTGATTAAAACCTACAGCATTAGAAATAGTACATACTATTGGATCCAGGGAGAGCAGTAAAGAGAGGAGGAGGCAGCCTCAGATAGGGAGAAGTTCTAGTTGCTTCTCATTTCAGCCAACTAGTATGTTTGCCTTGTGCAAAAGATCTAATTTTAAAAAAGAGTTCTGTTTTAAAATTAGAAAGTATGAGCATATAAAAACCATGATATAGCAGTTTCCACATGAAATGTACCACACAGAACACACAGAGAGAGATACTCACTTCAACATGTTGACAGGTTTGGATGAGTTTAGCCAAAAGAGTCTCCAGTTCTGTGTTCCTCTTAATAAGGTTGGTGAGGTTACTCTCTAAATTTTGCTGTTCAAAAAAAAAAGACAGGAAAATATTATTCTGAATGCTTTTCTACTTTAGAACACACAAAATTACTTATAGTCAGGAAAAACAAATGTACTTTACAGATACCTCAATGATATCAATGTGATTTCAATTATTTATAGATTTAAACTGGAATTTCATAAATTGCATTTCAAAGAATGCTTTAGAAATATTCAAAGTACATCTTTTTGTTCCTGCTCCTTGCACTAACTTACCTGTATTTAACTTAATAATTATTGTTAGGTCATGAACTAGGGAGAAAGCTAATAATTGGATTTTTGTTCTTTTACCTGAATTAGAAATAGCAGCAATATAAGGAACATATTCTCACATCAAATCACTTACTATTGGATTTGTGGGATTTACCATTTCATGATCAGGCTGTGGTTAATCTCTTGGAAGAAGGTTTGAACTGAGCAGACATTGCTGACAATATGGCCATTTATGAACATTTATCAGAAGTCTTTGCCACACACATTTACTGAGTCATAGTACCTTCTTTGTCTATCAATGCCAGATAAAATTTCCTTGTATGCTACATTTATATCATTATCCTGTTTAAGGCTTAAGAATCAGCCCTTATCCCTCTCGAGCATCAAATTTAAAGTTCTGTGAATGAATCTTTCATCATACTTTTAATCACAGTAATCTCCTGTTCTGGGTAATGTTCATTAAATTTATCCACTCCTCGATTTCATGTGCTCTTTATGTATCCCACCCATCCACCCATCCATCCACCCATCCATCCATCCATCCATCCATCCATCCAAGTACTTATTAAGTTTCTCATGTTGTCATACACTGCCAAGTGATACTGGAGAAGTAAGTCACAAAATAATGCTCACAAAGAGATGGCTGTGTGGTGGGAGAGAGATGGTATAAAGAGGGAAGGGGAGAGTCAATGGCTGCCTGGAAAAGGCTTTTAGAAGAGAAGATCCTTTAGCTGAGGCTGGAGGTGGGACAGGGAGGTTTTGTTGGACAAGAATGGGAATTTCTTGAGAGGATGAACATAGAGGAAACAAGCCTACACAAAAGTCCTCCGTGGAAGGGACCAGATCAGTGTCATGATAATATTAGGAAGGAATGAGAAGGTAAAGGCTTAGGGACACTGTATGTTCTACCATGTAGATACTCCCCAATTAGAGTGAAGACATGGGAAAGTAGGAAATTTCATTAAAAAGACAATAGAGGGCCAGGGATTTAGCTCAGTGGTTCTGGTGCCTGCCTTGCAAGCACAAGTTTCCGGATTCAGGTCCGATCCCCAGAAACCACATACAACAATGCCGGGCATACCCACCAGCAATCAGTACCACACATCACAGTGCTGGGCGTGGTGGCTCACACCTATAATCCTAGCACTTTGGAGGCAGACGCAGGAGGATTGCTGAGTTTGAGCCTGGGTATGGGACCAGCCTGAACTACAAAGTGAGACCTTGTCTCAAAATACAAAACAACAACAACAAAATCAGATTTGTGATGTCAACAAATTGGATTTGTGATGCCATCTGAGACAGGAGATGTGGGATGGGAAGGTTCTCAGTGGTATAGCACCTGGCCAGCATGCAAAACCCATGGGTTCTATCTCTCACATGGAAAACAAAGGTAACAAAGAGACTTGGAGGAGATTTTGAAAAATAATAAGAAAAGTGCTAGAAGTTCATCATGATGTAACATTTATATAAAATATTAGCTTGTTCTACTGTTCTAGATGTTTTTAACTAGAAAGGTATATTAAGAGGAAGAATCATTTTTAGCTGATGCTTAAAATGAATGTGTCAGAAGCAGGAATCTCTGATTATTTTGAAACAGGCTAATCTGACATTTATTCTATTGCCTGGACTTTTTTAAAATTTCAGTGACTGCATTTTCATTTCCAGTAGGTTCTTTATCACATTTCCCTTTCCTTGCTGAATTTTCTGTTGCTGTTCCAGAGATGCAAGTTCCATCTCATAATTTTGAGCAACTTAATGTACATATTGTTAAGCTATTCTGAAAATGGGCAATTTCACATTTCCCTATGTTTGCTTAATGTTTTGCAAGGATCTGATTTCATCTTGTGCCTTGTGATCTTTGTGTGACAGTTCATCTGATGTGACTATTGTTTTCTGTGCTCTGAGTTGGGAACTGATAGAGCCCAGACAGGAGAGATACACACTCCAAGGTTAGGACTTGTGCTTCTTTCCCCAAAGAGAGCACTCCCCAGAGACTCCCACGTACAACCGAAGCAAAGATCCTGGCTTGGCTCAGTGCCATCGTTTCCTTCAGCGAAAGATTCATATCTGGCTCCAATCCTAGGAAAGGTATGAGGTGTCTTTTGAGCCTGCTGCATACACCAGGCTAACCACCTTCAGCGCCTCGGGGCTTCTGCACAGGTGGTGTCTCTGATGGCCCACTCTCCATCTCATCTCCTCTTCTTGGACTCCGCTGTGCTTCAGTCTTTCCTCACCATTCTGTACTTGTTTCCATCTCCCATTCTAGAGGTTTTTACTTAGGTTTAAGCTTGATTGTACATTCTTTAAAGTATTTTACCTATAATCATCATGTGTTCAAATTGCAGACAGAGATTTTGCTCCTATTTCATCCAGTATGAACTACAACAAGAAATCTCAATTTTGCCCTTCAAAACATCTCAAATGTGACTATTTTTTTTTAAAAAAAGAACTATTTCTTACTTAAAAGATGGGATACAAGGAAATGCCAGAGAATCAGAGAATGAGCTACACAGAATGATTCTAAGTGTAATCTAATGATGCCATGTTTGCACCAAAGAAAAAAATTGCTTTCAAACCTCCCCCAGCCCCTGGGAAAAAAAGCCAACAGTTTCTCTACTGTTTGGATGAATTGAACTACAGTTGGTAAGCACTTTATGGTCAGAGACTAGAGAATAATTGTAAGGGATTCCATTAGTCAGTGTCCTCGATTTAGATATGACTATTGCATGGTATATTAGTCAGCTTCTTCTGCTGTGTTAATCTTAGGGAATCCTTTTACTTTTCTTCCTGGATGACCCTTCACAGCAGGAAATTTCTTAGGGAAATACATCATCTAACTGTTTACAGTTCGATTGTCATAGGTATGACTTCTCCAAAGCTAGTCAGTAATGGAGCCAAATGCATGCAATCCAACACATTTAGATTTTACAAACATCTGCTTGCTTCCCTCCCTTTAGTAAGTATACATCATGTATGAAATCTGTTTTTAATCAACTAATACACAGACTAAAGCCTGTGGTTTAAACACTTTGACCTATCCAGATCCTTTGGGGTTCTTCAAATTTAAATAGTACAAGTGTTACTGAAGTCCGCAAAGAATTACTGAGTCAGTTAGAAGTACAATAAAGGGAAATTAAGCGTAGAGAAAGACTAGTACCAAAGGGGCTGATGACACTTGGGAAGAGCACCTGGGCAATGGGAAGGCAACACAATCCAGACTTCAATAAGCCAGGCATCCAGCCGCTCCCACTACAGGCGCTTCTCTGGAGGTTTTTAGGGAATTTAACTCTATCATTAACACCCTGTGTGGTGGACAGCAGGGTCTATAACCTCTTGATTTTAACTGCACATTGTGCAAGAGAACATTTTTTGGTGTAAAAGTCTTGGGACTAAGTAGATATTCATATGGACATCTAAAAACTTCTACGGCATGCAAAAACATTGGTTTTCATTTCCTCTTGTACTCTTAAAATCTTCAAAATATTTACATCTCCATACCAAGTTGAGCTTTATGGAAACCCAAGGAATCGGGCACGAGTAACCACATACAAGCAAGGAAATCGACACAACTGTCCCCGGTAGACTCTTTGGGACAACTGAGTATGGACATGTCTTGGGCTCACTTCATCTATCCATAATGAGAAGATAATGATCAGTCCACCAATCTATGCTACTGCTCAGCTCCTATAAGAAAATAAACATATATACCAGGAAACTACACAAATACTGGTTGAAACTGTGGATTTGAGAATAAGACACTCAGTCTAATTTCAGTGCTTGACAATGGAAGGGCAGACATCTTTCAGTTTGCTGATGACTTTTCTTGCAAGCCTCTGAGTCTCTCTGCCCCAGGGCCATACTCAGCCCCAGGCAGCCAGGCAGTAGGCTGGTTGATGCCCCTAGGACACGTGTTCCAACAGGAAGTACTGGCAACTGGTTCCTCACCTGGGTGGGACCATTCTGACACAGGATCTATAAAATCCTCCCCAGGGCCACCATTGGGAGGAAGTTTGTGGGTCCACAGCAACAACAATCTCATTTATGTGCCCTTTTCCTACTTCCTTCCCTTCGGTGTTTCCTATCCCTTCCAGGTGCTTCCTGGATCACCTCCCAGTTCTAATTCTCAGTCAGAGTCTGATTCTGGAAGAACCCATCTAAGACTATTTTCATAACAAAATCTATACTTTCAAAAAATTCCTTAAGAGGAACCGTCAAATTTAAATTTTTTTAATTTTTTTAGAAAGATACTTGAAAATACAAGAGACCATCTTCTCCTTTCCTTTATTTGCCCTCTCTCTTTATCTAGAGATCATAGTTCCTCCAAATTCCAGGCTCTAGAGCAGTAATAGAAATCTAATGTAAGTCACAGATTCAAATCACATGTTAAATTTTCCAGTAATCACGTTTTTAAAAGTAGAAATAAGTAAAGCTAATTTTAATATCGTTTCAGTGTTTAATACAGTAATACTTCAGTTCACAAACACTTTTGCTTGTAAACAAACAACAGAAGGGTCTGTCAAAATTTCGCTGTGTTTTGCAAACGCCATATGAAGTGACAGAGGCCATCTTCCCCATACAAACATAAATGTGACCATCTTCCCCAAAATCACACAACAAATGAAATTCATGAACTGACATACCACTGTAAATACTCAACAGTTGTGAGGTATTTTACATTCTTTTTATTTTTTACTAAGTCTTTGGAATATGATATATTTTTTTATATTTATAACATGCCATCTTGAACTCATGCCATCTACACATGGCTAGGACCTACCATATTGAACAGTGCAGCACTTGTGTTTAGAACAGAGGTCAGAAAAATTTTCCATAAAAAGTCACATAGCAAATATTTTCATCTTTATGCTTTAAGTCACAGCAATGCCATTCTGTTGCTGTTTCAACATGAAAACAGCCATAGACACTATGCAAATGAATGGGCTGGGCAGGGTTGTGTTCCAATAAATCTTTATCTATAAAAAGAGGCAGTGAGTAAGATTTGGCTCTTAATCGTTTGCCAAACCTTATGTACTTTGGTGGTGAAACCATGGCCCAGATGCCACAACAGGTTGTTTGTCAACACTGATAGGTCTAAAAGGTTTACCATCACTGATCTAGATAATGAAAGCCGAAATGCTGACATTTTCTGAGCCACTGGTAGATACAGCCTGCTCCTGTCAAACACTAATCTTTCCCCCAATTTTTTATGTAAGTCTGAAATCGATGTCACTCCACGGGCTTTAGGAAAGATTCTTTCCATATAAGACACTGATAGGATTTTTACTTGTAGGTGGAAAGTTTAGCTTGATAGAAGTCAAAAAGCCTGAGGACAATTCAACACATTGTGATCTGTAGATACTGTAAACCGAGGCATATAACAGGGAAGCACACAAAACCTGGGCCGTATCTGGGTTCAAATACCAGCTCTAAGACTATTGATAAGGTCTTAAACTCTCTTTGCTTCAGTTTCCTCCAAGGTGATTAGAAGTATGTAAATGCCCTGCGAAGAGCATCTAATACATGGTATATTGGACGCAGTAAGTTTTATTTCATACTAAAACTATGCCTATGTATTTCATAAATTATTTCTCTTATATTTTCATTAAATAGCACATACTTGATGTAATATAGCCTAATCACTCTCAGATTACATTTTCCTGAAACATTAAGACTAATTTGCTCAGTATTTTCATGACTATCAGAATTCCCATCTAGGATGCTGGCTCCTATTTTAGACTTATGTTCTAAAAGATTTGTGAGACGTTAAGACTCTTTTTTTTCTGAGAACAGCATTGTTTAAAAGTGTTCAAAGCCTTAAACAAAGATGAATCAAAGGGATCATAACTCTCAATGAATCATCACACTGATTGATGTTATGGGATCTGTGAAGACTTCTTCATCTAGTCTGAAGGAGTAATTCTTTATCCCTCAGTGTTCAGTCTTGCAACTGCCATGCTATGCTCCTGCCATCCTGAGCCACCTATTCCTTGAAACCACTCTTGTTCCTAGGCCTAGGCATGGGCATGGGCCTGTGCCCTTCCATCTGGTTGAACTGCATCTGCATAGCAGCAATTATACTGCAAAAGAAAGAACAGAACAAAGCCACACCGTGTATAGAATACCTGTTGTATACTCATCATGGCTTAGTCCCGTCCCATAATACATTGTCCGGACATTCATGTAGGAACACTTAGCATGGAAAACTAAACATATGCTGGATAACTTTTCTGAAATTGAATGTAGTAAGTCAATTAATTGTTAATTTAGCATTCACTATAGATTGTGAAAACAGTACTTTCTACCCTTTAAGTCTTCTCTCATTTATAGAGACACTTTAGAAGTATTCTCAGGAATGTGATATAACTCCACCCAGATTGTAAGATTACTGGAAAGGTAAATACAAAATTTTTTTTTTTTTTTTTGAGACAGGCTCTCGCTTTGTAGTTCAGGCTGGCCCTGAGCTAAGCCTCAAACTCACATCACAGCAATCCTCCTGCTTCTGCCTCCCGAGTGCTGGGATTACAGGCGTGAGCCACCACGCCAGGCACTGTGGTATGGGGTACTGATTGCTCCTGGGGTGAGTCTCCACGCCCAGTATTGTTATGTGGATACCGGGGATAGAATCCGGGTCCTTGCACTTGCAAGACAGGCACCGGAACCACTGAGCTATATCCCCGGCCCACATAGATTTATCTAAATAGGGAGACACTGCTAAATTAACATAGACATGTGTATCTCAAATTCTATCTGAAACTGGGCCATGTCACTCCTAGCCTTAATTGATTATTTCTTTCCCAGGTGATTGTTTTCGTAGTACAATTATTCTATAACAGAGAGTATCTACCAACATTCATTGCTGAGAAGGTCAAGTTTGCTATGGTTTAGATGTGGCTTGATTATTTTCTAAGGACCTGGTGTGATTAAAGTCTTGGTCCACACTTTTAAGACGTAGAACACTGGGGATATGTTTTCAGAAGGCAGTTCTTATGGGATTCAGGTAATTCCCTCCCGAGCACTGTTGTACAATCCTGAAGTTGGCTTCTACTGGCTTGCGATATCTTCAACATGTGCTTCCATAACTGCCATAAAACATTTGTCACAAGGTCTTCACCAAAACTAAGCTAATGAAGGTGTCATGCCCTTCAGACTCCAGAATCTTTTCACAAAGTTGGCTGCCTTTGGTATTTATTACAGTGACAAGAAACTGATCAATAAAATAAGATTGTAGTAAGTATACTGCTACTCAATGGAACTCAATACTACCCTCCTACCATCATGACCAAAGAGAAATAAGAACAACTCAAAATAATGCTTTGAAAGGTGAGCACATTCAATTTTTTTTTTTTTTTTTTGAGACAGGGTCTCGCTTTGGAGTTCAGGCTGGCCCTGAGCTCAGCCTCAAACTCACATCACAGCAATCCTCCTGCCTCTGCCTCCCGAGTGCTGGGATTACAGGTGTGAGCCACCACTGTACCACTGTGGTATGTGGTACTGATTGCTGCTGGGAGTGAATCTCCATGCCCTGTATTGTATGTGGTTACCAGGGGATTGAATCTAGGCCCTTGCACTTGCAAGATAGGTGCCAGAACCACTGAGCTAAATTCCCAGCCCAATATTCAATTTTTTAAAGTATCAACTAAAATATTAGTTACAAGTCAATCTGTGAAAGACAAAGTTGTAAAACTTTTTGCTTAAAGAATTATCCTGTGAAGTGCACTTATTATTAGTGACTATAATATGGGGAACTCAGAAAGCTGAAACAGGAGGATCATGAATTTGAGTGTATCCTGGGTAAATAAAGCAAATCCCTACCGTCTTAAAATGAAATTTTAAAAAGACCTGAGGATGTAGCTCAAGGCTCTAGGTTCAATTCCCACTAACACAAAAAAAAGAAGGAAGGAAGAAAAGAAGGAAGGAGGGGAGGAGGAAAGGGGCCAGGTTTGTAGCTCGGTGGTGCCATGCCTGGCAAGCACAAGGTCCTGAGTTCAGTCCCAGTTCAGAAAAAAAAAAAAAAAAAGAAGAAGAAAGAAGAAAGGAGAAGGAGAAGGAGAAGAAAAAAGAAGAAGAAGAAGAAGAAGAAGAAGAAGAAGAAGAAGAAGAAGAAGAAGAAGAAGAAGAAGAAGAAGAGAAAGAAGTAGAAGAAGGAGAAAGAAGAAGAAGAAGAAGAAGAGAAAGAAGTAGAAGAAGGAGAAAGAAGAAGAAGAAGAAAAAGAAAAATGATGTGGAGCAAGAAAAGGAGAATGAATGCAGATTTGTAGAAAATGAGGTGGTTAATTTTTCCTATCACTTTGTTTTTAATACTTGTATTTCGACTGCATTTTCATGCCCCCATAATCAACCTGCTTACTATTGTATTTTTTTAAAAAAATTTTAATCTTTATTGGTACATTGTGAGATTTATTTGAGTTGATAATTTAACAGTTCATGGTGGGGCAGCTATTTTAACAGCATTCTCAATGGGAGCCTTTAGGCATGGATGTGGACACCAACAGAGAATAGTAAATCCACCTTAACAGATGAGCTTTGTACTTCCAAGTACAGGAATACTCAATCTAATCGTAAGGTAAGTAGACAAATGCCCCTAATTTTAGCCTTTGGAGACCTGTACCTAAGAGTCAGGTTGCTGAAATTTAATGACTTGTCATTGAACACTACTATTAAAATGTATGCTTGAAATAGGAGATTTCAGTAATTCCTTTTGGGTTTGCCCGAGTCTTAAAGAATGTTTGCTCTTATTTTGAAGTCAGTACTTTAGAATGTCTTTAAAGTATAATATTAGGTCTGGATAACTTTCAAGGCAAACAGAGATCTGGCTTGTTTCATTCCATAATATTCAGAATGACATTCAGGAACTGTGTTCATAGCTGGGACACCCAACACCACCGCTCCAGCCATCAGGATACAGACACACTGTGTGTTACAATCCATGTATTTTTTTCTAAGGAACTTTAATCACAATCCTTAATATGAAAACACACTTGTATTAACACATGCCACCTGCATAAAAGCATAAATTCCTTATATGTAACTAAACTCTTAGGATATTTTAATTATACTGCAGGAGTCTGAGGCTATCTTCAGGCTGGAGTCAAGACAAAGCGCAAGTATATGTGACTTATGTTGGTTTAATTTTTAATGCCTTTTTTCATTGGTTAAGATAGTACCATTTCCAAATGCCCTGGCAAGACTGGCTGCCCAGAGAACTTCAAAAACGTAATAAAACACAATCTGCATACAAATTTAAGTCTAGTGTTCCACAGACTACAATTTAAGTCATTTTGCTATGTGATAGTGTATTTACCTTGTCAGGTTTTATTTGAAATTTCTGTATTAACACTACTGAATCTGCTCCATATATTTATAAATTCTACCAGCAGAAGTTCAATGCTTATTTTTCTAGCCTTGTAGTCAATAATATAGAGAAAACAATTTTTAAATACTGTTTATGGTTTCAAAGAATTTTTAATTTGAATGGAGATAAATAGGGATCATTACATAGCTATATCATTAATGATAATGGCAGTACATTCAACGATGACTCTATTTCCAGGTGTGAGAGGTGGCAATGTCCCTCTGTGTTCACTTCTCACCTGTGGCTTCATTCTTACCTATAATGAGGGTGAGCAGCTAACTATAAATGTACTCATCAGTTTTGAGACTGTCAAATGAAACTGTACTCCTAGGAGTCTTTGATATTCTCCTAGCACGGTTATTAGTGTGGAGATTTCCTACACAAACAAATAAAAAAAATCCCTAAACCTAGAAATTCCATCCAACCCAGCCATTCTTCTTCTAGTGATCTTCTCAAGAGTTACCTCAATGATATATGCATAATTCATAAGAGTTAAATCTCAGAAGTGGCCTATATGTCCATCAACAGACAAGTGGATAAAGAAAATATGATATTTTTACAGAATGAAGCACTGTTCTGCCATAAAGAAACATATATTTAAGTAATTGGTAAGAAAATGGATGCACCTTTAAACTACAATATTAAGTGATATAAATCAGACACATAAGCACGTAATTCATATGAGAAACACAAAGTATAAATAAATTAAAGAGCAAAATAAAAGATAATAGGAAATGGAGTTAGATCGTTTGCAAAGAGGATAAAAAAGAGGGAAGGGAAAAGAAATAAAAGGAATTAAGATATGCTAAGCACATGTACCTACTTCTAATATGAACGTAAACATTATGTATTACAAATTGCACCAATAAAAAATTTAAAATAATGGTTGTAAAATTGATGCCTTGAGAGAAATTTTTCCAAGATTATAACTAGAATACTTATCAGTGGTATCTATCGAATGATTTTGTGAGATTTGAATAAAGGGATAAAAGCAGTGGGCAGGCCAATCGGGCAGTGGGCCACTGCTCTCTGCTTATTTTTCTGTTCAACTTTTGTGTCCTTCTCCACATTGCACTGAGGGCTGCCACAGCACCCTGAGAGGCCGCTCACTTGTCCATGATGAATTACACAGTGAAGGAAATATTATAAAACAGATAAATAGCTTTTAAGTACCTTGCTCTGCTGAGGTGAAAAGCATACAAATTGGAAATATGTTTGGGAATATATTTAATTTCTTAAACCAGAGGTTGGTAAATGTTAGCCCATAGGTATTATCTTGCTTGCTGGCTGGTTTTGTATGGCTTGCTAGATAAGAATGGTTTTAAAATTCTTAAACAGGTAGTTTGGGGAATCAAAAGAAGAATAAAATTTTGTGACACATGAAAAGTATTAAAACTTTCAGATTTCTGTGTCCATAAAGTTTTATTGCAATACAGACACTTGCATTTGTTCATGTCCAGTCTATGGCTACTTGTGTGCTACAGTGACAGAGCTGAATGCTTACACCTGTGAAGACAAAATAATTTACTCTCTGGACATTTCCTGAAAATCACCTCCTTATTTAAAAAACAAACAAAATTCTTCCTTTTTTAACAATCCAACTACTTTTTATTTGTTTGTGTACATCATGTTTTCTGTTGGGTCATGTCATTTAAAAGTTTTAATATAATTCAATTCGCTTAACTTTTTCCACACCTCTCATGGGAGTGGAGGAGTCCACTTCCAACTTCAATCCCTCAAGTACTCAGAATTCTAAAAAAGAATCTTTTAGTTCACCACAAAAATAATTTTCAGCTCACACGACACAGAAGTCACTTTGAATCATGAGTAAAATGCAATGACTGAAGAATTTCCTGTTTTATTTGCGTCTTTTGTTCAGAGAAGCAGAAAATCTAGGCAGAGGAAGAAGAAAAAAATGCCAATTTCAAATCCAATCAAGGTTACTATAGCAAGAACATGGTCAAGGGTGAATAAGAAATATGCAGCAAAGTATTAGTCCATTCTTTCCACTCCGTGCATAAGGATATAAAGTATTGGTTATGAGTGTGCATGGAATGTGGAATTATACATTGATTGCTGTCTCATTCCATTCTATTGTCCCAGTCTCTTTTTATTAATCATAAAATACACCTTTAAGGAAGACTTAGAGCTCTGCATAATTAATGTCTATGAAATCCTCTGATATTTATGGATGTCATACATGTTGTTTGTATATGTCACTTTACTTCCTCTATCACTCAGGGATTGAATAATGTTGATCTTATCCCCTTTCCTTCCATCTTAAGTGGATGATGACATTTCCAGATAGTTATTATGAACATGTTCTGGCCTTCCTACTTAAATAGGGTTTTAACTGATACAATCAAACATTTTTGCTAGACTTGAATGTCAAATTAGCTCAAAGTGGATGTTTGGCCCTAGGATGGATGAACACAAATTTATATTTTTCAGATACTTTGGGAAGACTCTTTTTCTAAACCAGCACCTTTTCTCATGTCAATTGTCCTGGATATACCAAATATATTTCAATGTTAAACAATCAAAAATCTTTAATAATGTTGCACAAATAATTATGATTTGCTTTGTTTCTAAAGAAACATTTATCTTTCAGAATTTTTAAGATTTAGAGGAAAATGCCTTTTTCTGACCAGCTGTAGAAATGATTATTAAAATTCAATATATGGCCAGCTTTGCTCTTGAATTTGCAGTATTCCCACGAAGGGTTCATATTTTGCACAATATTCATATCCCCAGATGGGTGGTGCAAAAAAGTATGTAAAGTCAAAAAGGTTACACTCACTGGCTTAAAAAAATAGATTAAAATTCCTTTCTATTCAAAGTAGGTCTGGTCTGTTAAAAATTTACAAAATGAATGTTATGTAAGAGAATTCCCCTATTGGGATATCCTACAGAATCACAGAAGAATGTGAAAGCAAGCCATTGTTTCTCAGCCCTAAGTAACCTTCAAAGACAGACCTTTGCCTGGAGTTTAGAAAGTTTAAATCTCAAATTCTTTAAATTCACTGCATCCTTTGTTCTCAGACTTCACAGTCATCTTCTTTCAGTCTTCAGTAGGACTGACTCAATCACTTTTGTCTATTCAACATGATTGAGACTGAGATGAAATTGAAGACATTTCAAAGGCAAAGAAGAAAGCAAGATGGTGACTGTCCAACAGGCAAGTGTTGGCTTCCTCGCAGTGTAATCACCTGGAGCCACCAGGTTCTCGACCAGACAGTCTGAAAAGCCTGGTCCCCAGAGAGGTCTAGAGAGTGGGAGGTTTGTTTTTTTCATTCCTGGTGATGAAATCCAGAGCCTTCTTACTGAGCTATATCCCTAGCCCTTTTCTGAAGATAGCCTTAGCCTCCCAGAGTGCCAGGATTACAACAAGTCTGCACCATCATGCCTGGCTCAGGGAGGACTTTTTAAAAATTGATTTTATTGGTACATTTTATATACACATCATGATCACAGCAGACATGGAGAATTTGTGCATGACATGACTTCTCATCTTTTCCCATTCCCCTGCCCACCTTACATCCCCCCATCCCCTATATACATATAAGCTTTTTTTTCCCTTTTTTACCATCAATTTTTTTCTTTCCCTTTACACACCCCTACCCTCTTTTCCCTTTGAATATTTTATATTTCACAATATCTATCATACATTTTAGAACTCATTTACACCTTCAATCTCTTATCCTAGAGAAAAGGTGTGGTATTTACACATCTGTAACCTATTTATTTCACCTATGAGTATGGCTTCAAGGTACATTTATTTGAGTATAAGTAACTCAAATTCATCATTCTTTATGGCTGAGTAATGTCCCACTTTATACAAAAACCACATCTTCCTTATCCAGTCTCCAGTTGATGGACATTTTGGTTGTTTCCAAGATTTAACTATCACAAACTGAGCTGCTATAAACATGGATGCACATATGTCTCTGTGATATGAATTGTTTAATTCTTTTGTGACTTTAAGAAGCTCCTCCAGAGATCCTAACATGTACCCAAGGTTAAGAACCGTTGCTCACATGCAGAAACAGGTTCTGTGATATAGTGAGCAGAGATCATCTGTCCTGTTAACTAGTTTTACACTTTAGGGCTGATTCAGACTAAATACTGTATCAAGTGTCTTATACATTTACACAAGTATAGGAATAAAATAAATAGATGTATATGAAAGTGTGAATTTATCACAGATAATCCCAGAAAGTGCCTAACATGGACACCCAGATTGTTGCTGTTAAGATATTTAGAAGACATTGTTTTTATTGGAAAATATATGTTTTGTTGAGTCATTCAAGTATGCTTAACACCTAAAAAGCATCCCTAAATGGTTACTTCATTTTATACACTGAAAAAGTATTTTTACCATATAAATTTGGTCCATTGGATATTTCTTTCTTTCTTTTTTTTTCTGTATTTTTTTTAGACAGGGTCTCGCTTTGGAGTTCAGGCTGGCCCTGAGCTCAGCCTCCAACTCACATCACAGCAATCCTCCTGCCTCTGCCTCCCGAGTGCTGGGATGACAGGCGTGAGCCACCACGCCCGGCACTGTGGTATGTGGTGCTGGTTGCTGCTGGGCGTGGGTCTGCACACCCAGTATGGTATGTGGTTACCGGGGAATCGAACCTGGGTCCTTGCGCTTGCAAGACAGGTGCCAGAACCACTGAGCTAAATCCCCGGCCCCCACTGAGTATTTCAAGAATATAATGAAAGTACGTTCCAAATGTGCACAATTCAACCATATTTGTATATATTAAGTGAAAGACTTAGAGAAAAAATTTCAACTCTGATAACAAAAAGAATAGGTTCACTGTCCTACTCAGATACTTTCAAAGGCCAACTCAGATAGCACAACTCTCCTGAAAACTAGGAAGCTTGGTATTCTAAATGATAAAATGCAAATACTTGCAAATATGGAAATAAGAGCAATAACATAGTATAGTTTCCTTGACTGAGGGCCACTTGTCTGGAATTTTTTCCTGGAAAGTTAATTATTTAACTTGCAGTGCCTTACAAAAATATTAAGCTATTTTCCCAAAAGCACTTAATGGTGTATACATGGCCAAATACAGTTTAAGGTTCACTGTATTTCAGAATAGATGATTTCCTATTTTCTGGTGTATATTTTGGTTTACATATACAATGTTTTGTTAACTAGTCAAAGAGTAAGTGTCACCTTTTACAAAAGCTATTTGCTGTTAAGTCTGTGAGAGAAAACTGTCCAATATCCAGAGAACTTGGAGGTGAAATAGTAGCTATAACAATGAAAAGTTACAAATCTCATCTTTTCCACAGGGCCTGGAAGACAGACAAGAAGTTCTTAAAAGGTATCTTGGACCAGCAGCAGCAATTCTGGGAGTTGCTGAGAAACAGAAATCAGATTGACTCCAACTCTGCAGTGGAGCCCACCAATCTGTTCTGTAATAAACTTGCCTAAGACTTCTGATGAATGCCAAATGGAGAGTCACCAGTGTCTCACATCCCTTAATCTGTGAAACTTTAAAACTTTTCCTAGCTTTATGAAAATAAGTGAGAAACAAGAGAAACTAAATGGAGGCTAAGTGGTCCCTCTGTGGCTTGTTCTGTCTTCCCTGGAGGACTGGAGGCATAAGGGAAGAAGGAGCTCACCAAGGCAGGGGCAGGAATACACTGGGGCTGGAGAATCTGAGATGGGCTGGGAAGGCCTAGGACTCAATGTCCTAGTAGGTGGGGGTTGGGCTGGAAGTGCGCCTCGATCAGCCAAGCTTTCTACTCCATTACCATTGGCAATTTTGAATTCTTTTTCTAATAAAAGTAAACACAGAACTCAAATGTTTGGAAGAAGAAAACAAAATATAAGAAAGAAAATGGTCTCAATGAAGTTGTCCCAGCTTATTCTCAATTACACACACACACACACACACACACACACACACACACACACGTATAATTTTTATCTTTATTGGTACATTATGAATACACATCAAACAATTAGTTACATTTTTTAAAAGGTTTTTTAAGTGGTGTGAAAGAGACCAAGGATAGCCAGCAAACAGAGGGTCCAAACTTATCTGTTTATGATTTTTAAAATAATGTTACTCCTTTACCTGTTTGAAATTAGTTTATCCCTTCAAATTTTGGCTTGACATACCTCCTATAAAGCTATAGGCTAACACATGAAATTTTGCTCTCAGAATTGCTTAGGGTGATTTTAATGACTGGCTTTCCAAATACTTGTGACCTTGGCCCTGGCCTATCGCTGTGTTAGGACATTCTGGGGAGGTATATGTTAAAATATTACATCACAGCTAAATAACTAAAAGTGATAGAAAATTATATAAAGGACTTGGCTTTCTACACATTATTATCTTTCTCCAATGTACAATTTTTATTTGGATAAAGTGTCATTTAAAGTGTAGCTAATGAGCAAATTTTCAAATCAAATACATTTACTGGCATTAAAGGCAGACTTAAGCACTACACACTTTCTACTTCAGGGATTTTTCCAGAAGAATATGCTCTTTTATCTTCAATTATGTTAAAAACCAAACAAGATATATATCTATATATATATATCTATATATAGATGTGTATGTATGCCTATACGCATATATGTGTGTGTATACCCACAGCAAAAACATTTTTTCATTGTTTCAACTTTCACTTTTGACCTAAGCTTTAGTCTCTTTGCCAGTTCTATACCAGCTGTTAGTCCTGATGATACCATTATTTTAAGCTCAACTTTCTTAACTGCATGAAAATCTCCCCATCTTCTAATTTCACAAAGAATGTCTCCACCCTCCAGATGTAAATCCCAGCATTATCTCAGACTGTGAAACCCCTTCATGCCTTCCAGCAATCACTCTCTAAGAAATTTGTTTGTTTGTTTGTGTTATTTTGTATTTTAAAAGTCTGACTTCAGCTGTCCCTTTCCTTCCCAGGGTTCCCACCCAAGGTTACCATCTTCTCCCACGAAACACTGGTTTTCAATGCTCGCACTTGAGTCTAGCTAGTCAGGTCCACATAAGACCACCAAAGTAATCTTCTCCAGTAATCTCACTTACTCTGCCTTCTCAGGCTCACTACTCCAAATTTTGCTTATTCTTAAAGGACCAAGTGCAGGTTCCTGCATTGGCACACAAATTCCTCAAAACTATAGCAGGTTTAGAATATCCCCAGGAATAACCAGCTATAATTACCACTGCAGAGCAAATGAACATTCAACTCGAAGGAAAGTGGATTCTTTCCTGACCAATGACTGCCATGTTCATTGTTCCTATCTCAGTTGTACTAACCATTAGCCTAGAATTTTTTCTTCTTGCACAGCACCTAAGCATCTTGCAGAGGACTAGCTATGCAAAGTCTTCCTTATTGAAGGAGTACATGAATAGTAACACACTAAAGATTCCCTGACAACAGAAGTCACATAAAGCTAATCTTAATTCCACTTTAAAATTGGACAGAATTAAACTCTATGGTTCTGGAGACATCAATACATATTTGAGACATCAAGCCACAGTTCAGTGTATTATAAAACACTGATTAAATTAGCTTCAGGAATTGCTCTCAGGCCAAAGAGTTACCTACTGTACAATAGACCATACAATATATCTTAGACTATATGTGCTGACATGTGTAAGATGATTTATTGTACTGTGAGACACAGTCTCTTCCAACACAGTATTATTTTATTTAACATAAGCAATTTAGGAGGAAACTGTACCATTAAAATAATAGCAACCTCTTCTCATGCATCTTTAATTCTACATATTAAAATGACTGATGAATGAAATCATCAGATAGTGCTACTGGCTTTAGATCAGACAAATTATTTAATAATGATGCACCTACAGCAAAGCTTGTCTTTGTTAATAATCAGAGAATTTCCACTATCTGTGACCTCCAAAATTGATTTACTCATATTAGCACTGGGATTTTAGGACTTTTATCCTATTTTTCTATGTAGCATCATTTTCTTTTACATAATGATAACTATAGAAATTAAATCTTCCCTGTAACTTGAGATTCTTATAATAAACTTAAAACAATGACAACAAAACCAAACAAAAAACGAAATCATACATTTAACTATCTCTTCCAGATTAAATTTGATTATGATGGTCTCCTGAATATCATTTAACTAGTTTCCTAAAACTTAATATTATATGTAGCTATAGTTTCTTCAAAAAGAAAACAATGGAAGCTTTTAAAAATGAGAAAAAATTGGTTGAATGAAAAGTGGCACCTTTGGTGCTCAGGATATACAGGTGACCCAACATGCCCTGGGAGAAGTTGATACAATTATGTCACGATATTACATAAGGAATGGTTTGGGGATATCCCATTCAAAAAGGCATGCTTTGCTTTGTTAGGTTATTATTAGAGAACTTGATACTCCTGTTCTTGGTTCCTAATTCCTAAGGAATAGTATTTAGAGTCCTACACAAAATCCTAGGTCTAGAAAAGAGCCATTTATGAACCTACTCTAGACTACAATGTCAAAGAAATTTGATTTTGGGTACACTTATTTCTTGAGGTTGGAGAAAGAATGAGAGCTATGTGGGTTCTGACCTTGTGTGGAATCCATATTTGTTTGCAGGAATTTTAATGACCAGTTGGTTCCAAAAACTACACAGAGCAAGTCAGCACCAGCAGCTATTTGAAACAGCAATGTTGAAAAGTCACTTGATTCCTCTCCTGTTCAATACATAGCAAGTTTACTGGTGGGTCTCTAATCAGCACTATGTAAATGGCTTTGTTAGGTGAGAATGGAAGGTCAGATAGAAGCAGACCCCTGGATGTCAAGAGCCATTCTACATAAGTTTTTGGGGAAAATCATTTCATAAAGTATGACTACAGCTGTCCAAGGCCCAGTGTTGCCTTGCACAAGAGCTGGCTGTGGCATTCAAAAACTTAACTCCGTTTTGCCTCTGATCAGAGCTGAGGCATCAATGGTCCTGTGATACTGTGGTGCTCAAGGGCAAGATTACATCAGCAGAAGACAATCTGGTTCTTTGCAAACCATAGGAATACAAAAAAGAGAAGAGTTTCATCTGGAGTGGAAAAAATTCCTTATCAGCTTAGTTCATCCAACTTACTATTGTAGGACTATTCTCCTTTCCGCCCTCATCAGCATGAGATCCTCATGGACATAGGATCACCACATGACATAGGATCATTGGTGCCCCCTAAGTCCCCTCACACTATCTCCAATTATTATATGTGACAAATAAATAATGGCTAGCTTGGAAGGTCCTTGTCTTTACCCACTCTGAGGCACTGACCTCCCGACCCCCATATACTTTGAACTACACAAGTCTCTATTGTATTTTTTTTTTAACCAGAGGATTGATTGCCTTTGAAGAGTGCCTGCTTGGAGTTCTGCAAGGTTTCATTACCTGAGAAATCCTCAGATTTTGTGTCATATCTAGTACTTATGACACCAGTCCAAAGAGTTCTACCCATGCTTTGGATATAATTTGAGTGACCTCCAAAGAATTATTTGTTAAAATGTAATTCTCACTGTGAGAATATTAAGAATGGGAAACTTAATTTGACTCCTGTTTAGAGGTAGGTTCTCTGGGGGGAGATTTGGATTAGATAAGGTCACCAGGGTACAGCTTCCATGACTGAATCCTGGTGGCTTTACAAGCAGTGAGGAGAAACCAGAGACACACACATATTATCCCTGTATTTTGCCATGTGATACTCTGTGACACCTCAGAAATCCACCCTTAAGAAGGTTATCATCAGTTGTAGCCCCAAGACTTTGCACCTCTAGAACCATCAACCCAAATAAACCTCTTTGCTTTATAAAGTTTCCCACTCTTAGGAATTTTATTACAGAAATGTAAAACAAATTAATTGAGTTTATTTCCCAGACTGCTAATATTCCTCACATATGTCTCTGGCTGTTACCTGCAGAGTGCTCAGGTAACAGCACTCTGGTTTACAGTGAAACCAGCCTCATTATGGAGTCTGATGTCTCCATTCAAAGTATGAGGGTCAGTCTCTCTTTGATCATCTGAGACACAATACTTCATTCTTGGGGTCAGAGATCAGGAAGGTCTATTATTCCAATTTACATTGTTCCATCCAAACTGGATCTCATACAGATAGTCAATTTGATGAACACTACACTCACCAGTGCCAATGTTCTCTACTAAAACATACTGACTGACAGTCTCCCTTGGCTCTTCTATAGTTAGAAATCTACAGAGAGCAAACACTGATGCATTCTATTAGATGGAAAGCATCACTAGAACAAAACACATCTGTATCTTTTTATCTTCACTGTTTTCAAAGTACCTAATACCTTCTGCTACATAATAAGAGTCTCAACAAATATTTGCTGAAAAACAAACAGATGGAGGAGAGGTGAAGGAGAATCCTGAGCTGGAGGCAACTTAGTCCCAAATTCTGAAAGTGAGTTTAGAGAGTACACAATATTTTCAGGTTACGTAGCTGAACTGGTGCTGCCAGGAAGTTTGAAGTTTTGCCAGTTCTCTTAAATGAGCACTTCTGACTCCTTTGAGATGTTTCTGAATAGGTCTTATTATTTGGCATTCTGATACTCAGTGGAAGGTACCAAATTCAGTAGGCCTGTCTCCTCTCACAAACCCCTAACGCTCTCTAAAGACGACCAGAGAAGAAAAGCCTCTTTTGTAGGAAAGTCGCCATTGCCTGTTAACAGACGAATTAGTGGATCTTTGTTTTTAGATTATAGACAATATCAAGTTCAGGTGTTGGTAATAAGTTTTGTTCTAGCAATTCAGAGCCAGTGATGACAATTTCTCAGTATCTTAAATCTCTAATTTTAAGACTTGCAGGCCGGGGATTTAGCTCAGTGGTTCTGGCCCCTGTATTACAAGCACAAGGGCCCGGGTTCGATCCCTGGAAACCACATACCACACTGGGCAAAGAGACTCATTCCCAGAAGCAATCAGTACCACATACCACAGTGCCGGGCGTGGTGGCTCATGCCTGTAATCCCAGCACTTGGGAGGCAGAGGCAGGAGGATTGCTGTGATGTGAGTTTGAGGCTGAGCTCAAGGCCTGCCTGAACTACAAAGTGAGACCCTGTCTCAAAAAAACATAAAAAAAAAAAAAAGACTTGCTTCTGAAGAAAATACTCTTTAATGTACTGCAAAGCAGGCTATTTACACACAACCACTTTTGATAAGCAACTATTTATAGCAAGGTGGAAAAATACAAAAGTTTAAGTTGGCAGCTAAGAGGCACTGTCATTCATGTAGACATAAAATACAACAGCATTTAAAAGTGATGATACTAAAGCTGTTTTAAATTCTTTGCATAGTGTGGTATGGCAGAATGCTTTCTAAACATGGAATTATAGTTCCATTTCAAGAATCTTTTTAGATCTATAAAAAGAAATTCCAAAAACAGTTTCAAATGATAAAACACAAAAATCCCAAGCATGAATTTTTTGAGCATGAGTACAATTGAGTCAAACAGAGAAATGCACGAGTGGATAAGAGTTTGAAAAATTTAGGGAAGAAACACTTCACTCCAAAATTTTAGGACTTCCTTTGTAGCTATTTTTCCTGAATTTCCCAATATTTTGGCTCAATTGTTTCTAAATAGTAATTTTACCATCTTGAGAATCAAATGAATTGGGAGAATTTTATTCTCATAAATGGATACTGGGGTAGACAATATTCTTATGGTATAAATGGGATTTGGCAAAAGTAATGGCCATTTAAAGTGGTTAACAAACCTGCATCATATCGATTACATCCTTCATAGAATTTTAAACTAAATTAAACATTAGCAATGTACAACTGGAAGGCATGTTAAAACAAAACAAAACAAAACAATCATCAACTTTATAC
Organism: Petromus typicus; assembly: GCA_004026965.1. Lineage (NCBI taxonomy): Eukaryota > Metazoa > Chordata > Mammalia > Rodentia > Petromuridae > Petromus > Petromus typicus. Next base: position 22,241 of record PVIR01008124.1, read on the forward strand.
ATTACAACTATCAATGTGTTTCACAGATTTTTAAAGGTTGGGATGAATCCAAATTGACCATGTGCATGTTGTCTTTGGCAATTGTATGGTTTTCCTAAACAATTATAAAAATAAAAGAAACATTTGCTCATTGCTACTAGTATATACAGTGTCTCCATAGCATACTCTGTATTGCTAGAATAAATGCTTGAGAGCTTTAAAAACTGTAATAGCTCATTACTTACCTGTGTCTGCCAATTGTAAGAAAAGCAAGAGTCATGAAGAGGGCTGGAGTGGGAAACTTAGATCTAAGTAGTGTAGTAATTACCATAAATAATAGTGTCTACACGAGAGGAAGAATAAAAGCCATGAGACTGAAACTTTGCTGCTCTAAATTCTTTCTTCATGGATTATACAAGTTTATAATGAAAAGTAAAAACATCTGAAGTGAGCATAAATAAATATATTACCCAGGTTTGCTGGATAGTAACTCCCTTAAGAATGAAAGCATCTTGTACTAATTTTAGTGTCTTCTTTTTTGAACATTGGATAGGATCAGTAAATACTTGATGAATTGCATCGGTTTACATACAGTTATCAGAGTGCCAGGAATAACTAAAGTATTTCATTCTACTCCAAACTCACAAGATTACAGAAAGATACAAACTAGGTCACCCCAGAAGGCAACATCATAATCATATGTGAGTTTATTTTTCTTTTCGAATAAAAAAATATTCTGGGCTAAGAATAGGGTTCAGTGAGAGAGAAAGTGCTTACTATGCAAGAGGCCTTGGATTTGGTTGCCCCCCTCTCAGTTTATAAAGTGCAAGTCTTAACTACTACGTACTAAATACATAATAGTTCTTCCCTATATGATATATCTCTGATATATAAATGCTCATGATAATACCCACAGGGTGAAATCTTTGAACTGTGTTAAGTATTATTCAACTTTGAAAAACCAAATACTGACCAAGAAATAAATCTCAATATCTGTGACAACAACCACATTTAGAAAAGCAATTTTTACAGCCACACAAATTTTGCATTCAGTTAAGTATAATTTGGACCGAAAATGTCTCCCCAAAGTGCTCAGAATTGAGGCTTTTGGAAGGCGATTAGATCATGGAGTCCCTAACCTCATCAGTGCACTCATTCTTCGATGAGTTCGCAGTTCAAAGTGATATTAGAGGTGGGCCCTGGTTGGAATAAGTAGGTTACTTGCTGTGTACCTTTGAATAGTATATCTTTTTTGTGTCTCTTTCCAGCTAAGCCTCCAAGCTTCCTGGCTATCATAAGGTGAGCACCTTTCCCACAATGCTTCTACCTCTAGTTTACCATGGATAGAACTCTCAGAAATCACAAGCCAAAAAAAAAAAAATCTTTCTCTTTCGAGTTGTGTATGCCAGACATGCAGTCTTAGCAATAAAAAGCTGACTAATATAAAATCACTGCAGCTCTTCTACCCTCTAGAGTCCTATTATTCTCCAGAAGTTACTCTTGGGTTTATTTGACTCCAAAATACTTGGTGATTATCTTATTCCAGCTAGTAAGGTGGGCTAGAATGCAGCAGTGATTCATCTGTTTAAAACTGGAACTGTTTACAATAGTCAAGAAATGGAAACACATGAAACATTCAACTGATGAATGGATAAAGAAAATGTAATACACATATACAGTAGAATACTGTCCAGCCATAATAATGAAATCTTGTCATTTGTGACAATCTGGATGAAACTGGAAGACATCAGGTTAAATGAAACAAGCCAGACACAGAAAGATAAATACTGTATGATCTTTCTCATATCCTGAGTCTAAAAATTTATGTCATAGAAGCTGAGAGTAGAGTAATGACAACCAGAGACTGGGAAGGGTAAATGGAATGGATATATAGAGAAGTTGACCAATGGATACTAAGTTACAATTAGATAAAAGCAAGAATTTCTGGTGTGCAATAAATTATTGTCATCCATAGGCACTCTACTGAACATTTCCAAAAACTGGAAGAAAAGTAATCTTCTCTATAGCAATGACCAATATTTGAGGATATAGCTATGCTTAATGCAACTTAAATATTACATGTGTAGGTGTGTTGAAATATCATGATACACAATAATATGTACAATGTTAAAAAGAACTGGAGGAGGTGATTCCTTTTGCCAACAACCTCCTCATGTAGAAGTAATTGGTAGAGTCATAATAGTAATACTACTATTAGTAGTTTAGTAGTAGTAGCAGCTATAAACACAGCTATAGTGGTAGAACGAAGGGGAGGAATAAAAAGGGCAGCTACCATTTACTGAAATAAATCACATACCAAATCTTTTGCATATTTTGTCTAGTCCTCTTAACAATGAGATAAGGCACCCTGATTTTTACTGACAGAATAGTGCCTTCAGCAGGGCTCACTTTTCAACAGTTGCACAGTTATGAGTGCTGGTGCCATGCCCCCAGGCCTGTCCCATTTGACTGTGAAGTCTTCTCCTCACTGTGCACCATCTGACTTGTGAAGCACATATGTATCACTTCTCAGGGCCACATTCTCCCAAAAGTCCACCTACTTCTACCACTTTTGTGAAGCATCCTCAGGGAATGCCTGGTCTGAGTGTCACACAGGTTTCACAAATGGAAATGCCAAGGGAAGAGTTGGTGCCTCAAAAGAAAAATTGGGATTGTCATGGTCACACTAGGGGGTGCAGAAATAAGTGAGATTCATCATGTAAGTGACACTGGTAGGATAAACAGAATTTAAGATGCCAGTAAACATTAAATGCACCATGTGAAAAGACCTATTCTGAGAGAAAAGGGCATGTTAGAATGCTTGACAGGGCTGAA
>PVIR01008124.1:25154-58100 GCA_004026965.1 Petromus typicus
GGGGACAATGTTGAGATTGTAACAAAAAAGTAAGGAAACAAATTTTATATATATGGGGGGGTGGTAGGGTGGGTGGGGCTATGGGAAAAAATGAGAATTAAGTTGTGTCTTATACTGGTACAAATCCCCATTATGGAGTGCAATCATGATGTGTATATTTAATGTACCAATAAAGATAATTAAAAAAAAAAAAAGATCTCAATTTTGGAAATATTTTTCTACAGTGCACTAAAATCTTTAAAATAATACTTTTCAGAAGAAAAGAAATATCATCATATTTTAATATGTGACTCACTCTAAATAAAAACTATGAGTCACTGACCCAGTTTACAGTGTCACAAACAGTATTAAGACTAAGTCAACTTATGAGTAGAAATACATATATGTATGTCAGCAACTCTTTAGTCCTGCAAGGGCCTCCCAAACTCTTATTAAAGGCAAACTCTTAGTTGAATTCCCACCAGTTATAAGAAGTTGTGTAATCTGATGGAGGTTTTGACTTGAAATCAGAAGGAAAGATGAAGAGATGAAGTCACATCAAGGGAGAAATGTTAACCAGTATCATAAAAAAGCAGGATAATTATAAACTCTAATTTGTGGAAATAAAGGCTCTTTCCTATGAGAGGTAAGTTACATTACATATGCACACCTTGACTTACATCAGAATTTCAACAAGAAAAACATCTGGGAATAAGTGTTGTTATAAAATCCAAACTAGAGAACATCATGGAAAATTTCAGCCTTCCTTTCTTTTCTGTGGGATCCCAAGCTTTGTTGAATGAGATTTTCAACATGCCATAGGCTATTACGATCCCAGTGACAAACCACAAGATATTGTTCAGAGCCTATGTCTTTTGTCCTGTATGATTCAACCTTTGTCCAGTCTATAATCACAGACAGAGCCATGTTTTCCTTCAGTACATCTAGCAGTGTTTTTACTGCCAATCTGATAAAAGTTACACAAACATTCAGTCACAAAATTAAAAAGGAAGAAAAATCACTGGTAAACATCTTCAAAATGGGAAGTTTGCCTGTGGTGATGTTATGATGGTTTTTGGATAAAAAAAAAAAAAGAAGAGAAAGTTGAAGAAACAGACACTAAAAAAATACTACTTTAATGCCCAATAACAAGACTTTCGGGTATTTTGTTTTACTGATTTTTAAAAGCTTGTTAATCAGAGGATAGTGGTCACTCTAACTGTTGCTTTTGATTGCATGAAATTCATTATTTAGGACAATTTCTAAGGATGTTATAGTAATAATTATTTTTAATGCAGCATCAGCAAAGACAATACTCTAAGATTCTAAAATGAAGGATTTGGGAAAAAGGATTTGAAATATTTTGGTTTTGAATGAAGGTTATATGAATTTCAACCATTCATAAATGATCATTCAAAATTTTAGTGGCACTTAACTATACAGGTTTGTATCTTTTATATATCTTCTTCATGCTTGTTTTCTATTTTTTTTTTTTAGGTTTTTTGAGACAGGGTCTCGCTTTTGTGGTTCAGGCTGGCCCTGAGCTCAGCCTCAAACTCACATCACAATCCTCCTGCCTCTGCCTCCCGAGTGCTGGGATTACAGGCGTGAGCCACCACGCCCGGAACTGTGGTATGTGGTACTGGTTGCTGCTGGGCGTGAGTCTCCACACCCAGTATTGTTATGTGGTTACCGGGGAATCGAACAAGGGCCCTTGAGCTTGCAAAACAGGCGCCGGAACCACTGAGCTAACTCCCCGGCCCCCATGCTTGTTTTCTTAATGATACTGTCAAATAAATTTTTTTTTTTACATCTTCTATGGTTAATGTCTCTTTACCTTGAGTTCAAAACTTTCTGACATAAAGATCAGTACAGCTTTTAGCAGCTATCACCTAACTCTCTCAACAAGAGAAATGCTTGGTATTAACTGATATCACTCCTCTTTTAAAATACTCCCCTGGAACTTTATTTCATCAATCCCTTGGGCTATGTAACTGTCAAGGTAGAGGAAAAATGCCTCTTCCTCAAACTAAGGAATCAAAGATTGAGGCAGCAGTGGAGCTTTACTAGGGTGGAAAGAAGAAACCTAGGTATTACTATCCTCATGTACAAAGTTGTCTTCCAGTGTGTCCCTCCTTCTTACATTTCAGCTGACCTTATTATTTTTTTATTTTTCAGGGCTAAGGAACTGAACCAAAGTTCTCATGCTTGCAAAGCAAGCCACTCTACAACTGGACCACAGGTCTATAGTGCTTCTTCTGCTCTTATAAACTCCCTTGGTGAAGAGATAGCTTGCAGCCAACACTACCACATGGCAAAAGGCAGAAAAAGAATAGTAACACTGGTGATAATAACATCATTATTTATTGAAATGTTCTGGAGCATCAGGCATTTTATTAAATGCATTACGGGCACAATCTCATGTTTTCCTCACTTAAGCCATGAAGGGCAGATGTTACTGGATTCATTCTAAGAACTCAGATTTAAAGATATTTGAAGCTTTCTTAAGCTTCTTTATGTGAGGCAGAGTGAAAATAAAAACAGGCTGGTGAGGCAGGAAATGACCTCTAACCAAATATAATAGAGGAAAACTTAATAATGCCAGGAGGGTTACTGCAGAAAGTCTCATAGAGAACTGGTTCTTTGCAATCACAGTTTCTGATAGCCTAACAAACTTGTAAGCTGATCACTGTGCAAATAACAGAAATATGCCAGGAGGGGAAAAGTAACCATGATGTATGTGTAAAATGATGAATGTGACCCATTATTATTATATTGTAATTATAAGGACAAAGTTTCATGATCACTATTACTTATATAATAATGTAGTCAAATTGAATCTGATTATTTCAATCTACCACAGTATCTCCATAAATATGCTGCTGTTCTCTGGGTTGTCTCTCTGTAACATCTGGATCTATGATGTTATCACCTACAGTATCCCTCTTTATGATGTCCTTGAGGATGTCCCTCATCAAAATGCCACCTTCTATAAACTCAGTTCAATGATGGCACAGTAGAGAGGTACGTCAATTTTGGGCAAGCAAACTGTGTTCCATCAATCTCTAGTGTTTATTCATTCAAAAATCATTGACAAAATACCATTGTATAATTTCCAGTACTGGGGATGGACCCAGGGCCTTCATACTGAGCTACATTACTAGTTCTCTTTTAATTTTTTTTTTTTAATTTTGAGGTAGAGTCTTGCTAAGCTGCCCACTTTGTGCTCAAACTTGTGATCCTCCTGCCTCAGCCTCTGGGACTGTTGAGATTATAGGCACAATTACAAATTTGGTAGTTTTTTTCTAGGACAGGAAGCATTTTTTTTTTTTTTTTTTTTAGGTTTTTGGAGACAAGGTCTCGCTTTGTGGTTCAGGCTGGCCCTGAGCTCGGCCTCAAACTCACATCACAATCCGCCTGCCTCTGCCTCCCGAGTGCTGGGATCACAGGCGTGAGCCACCACGCCCGGAACTGTGGTATGTGGTACTGGTTGCTGCTGGGTGTGGGTCTCCACACCCAGCATTGTTATGTGGTTACGGGGGAATCGAACCCGGGTCCTTGCGCTTGCGAGACAGGCGCCGGAACCACTGAGCTAACTCCCCGACCCAGGAAGCATTTTTATTAAATATATTATATAGACAAAAAATGGAAGAGGTAGAATTACTTTCTCTGAAGACGACAGATATGAAAGTGACTACTAAATAGAGATAAAATCAATCTCTAAGAAAAAAAGAATAGATGAAATGGCTTAATTTTTGAGAAAACTTATTTTTATGAGCGAATTTTTGGCAAAGACTAAAATTATCATAAGAGCCAAACTCTCCAAACCAATTGTAATCGTTCATTTCTATCATTTCAGCTTTAGTCCATGTTCAGTCATAAGAACTCTTAGGAAGCATCTTTAGCTATTAGGAGTAATACTCAACTTTGTTCAGATTTACTCAGAAGAAATCTGAATAAGATATCCTTCATGGATTACCAGCAAAATAATGAAGAATTCAGATGTTTGTAATGGCATTTGTACTGTGTGAAAAGAAAATCAGACTTCGATTTTCCTTAAAGGAATATTTATTTGTTGCTGTTTTTATTTTGTTTTGTCTTTGCCTTCTTGCTTAAGTGAATTGAATACAATTCATTTTCTGGCTTTCTGACAGAAAAACAAATTCTTGGACAGGGATATTATTGGAATAATATTATTACTCTACTGGGTAATAATAATATTATTACTCTATTGTAACATAGATACCACATTCAAAGTATAAACCTTCCATAAACACATCACAAATGATCATTCCTTTGTCCTCAATTTCTACTTCCACACTAACATGATGGCCTTGGAATACATAAAGGCATTTTGATAACTCCCAAAAAATCTGGGTGTGCTACAGACTCTGCTTCCAACAGGAAGACTCGGGGAGTGAAAGAGCATTTGTTGAAGGCTGGCATGTCTGTGATCTAGCATCTGAATTTCTGCTAGTCAACTGTAAGACTTAAGCCAGGGGATGGCAACCTACGGGCGATGGGATAAATCCGGCCAGCCACCTGTTTCTACAAAGTGTTGCTGGAACACGGCCATGCTCATTTGTTTCTGTACTGTCTACGGCTGCTTTCACACTACAGCAGAACTGAGTAGTTGCAACACAAACCATATGGCCTGCAAAGCCAAGAGTTAGTCACTGGCCCATTATAATGTTTGCTGAGTCCTGCCTTTTTGAAATAGCCAGGCCTCAGTTTCACATTTTTAACTGGGAGGCTGGACAAGGCTGAAGATTTTCCACAAGTTGGCATATCAGAATCGTTTGAAGGATATCCCCGTGCCTGAGCTGCGCCACAGAGGCCCTGATTCTTTTGGGCTGGGCTCCAGCTCAAGGTCATCATGTGTAGCCAGGTTGAAAAATCTGGGGACTAGACAGTCGCCACGGTCCTTTGAGCTCAATGCTTTCACCACATGAACTCACTGTGAAGTAAGTAGTATCTGCCAACAGGAACAAACACTTGGAAATTATGCCTAAATAAATTCAGCCTTGGCACAGAAGCCTGACATTTGATTTATACTCTTCCAAGTCTCCGACTTAAGGGGCTTCAAATCGATGGATTTACAAGGATAAAGATGTAGTGCTATACACATAAAAGTGGTTCCTTTAGAGACAGACTTAAATTAGACTAACAGATTTAATGAGTTAACTTTTGATGTATGGAAATAATTCACTTTTAATATATCACAATTAAAACTATTATGCATCAAATATAAGCCATCCAGGTGACAATCGTAGCTTCCAGTCCATTCTCCACAGACTCCACACTTGGAGGAAAGCCCCAGGCTCTCCTGTCTCTGACACAGACAGCTACACCTGGAAAGCAGTCCAGAGAGGGAGCTGCCAAACACTAGGAAATCTGAGGGATAGGAGATAATATCAAATGCACCTAAATCATGTTTTGGGAAGGGATTAAAGAATGTTTCATAAGCCTTGGGAGGTTTAAATATTGTTGAAACAGCCTAAAGGGTGGCATGTGCAGGCCCAGCCTGCTCAGAGACAGGCTGAGGGCATGGGGTAAGAAGGCTGTTGTGTGCAGAGCTTTGGGTGGCTTCCAGGCTGCCACCCTGCCACGCAGGGTGTCTGCAGATTGCCATGGGGGAGGGTCTCTGCAACTTCTGGGCTCTCTATCTCTAAAACAGATTTGATTTTGGAAGTCATACAAATAAGTAAATACCTCTGGGGTTGAAACTGAGCATTTCCTTTGTGTTTTTGGCAAAAGATGTCTTGGTTCAACTCAGGTGATCTTAGCCGCTGTTCCATTCACACTTGGGGCTGGCCTGCAAGTTTGAGATACTTAGCAGCAGCCCTGGCCTCAATTCACTGGATGTCAGTGGTGGCCCCCTTCCCTCTCAAGTTGGGACAATAAAATAAGGGTTATCACTAAGTTTACCCAATAGTCCTCAGGATTTCTCATCAACCTTCTTCAGGTACAATTAAGATACTTTAAAATCAATTTCATTCTGATGACACAAAGAACAAAATACACACACACACACACACACACACACACACACACACACACACACACACACACACTTCACCACTGGTGCCTAAACTACAATTTTAAAAAATCAAATGGTGTCTTCATAAAAATTCCTTGAAAGAAGTCATTGGGAGAGTGTTTGTTGATTCAGAAAGGAGTGCTGAGTTGTAGGGAGGACAGGGGAAGGGGACAAAACGAAAATCAAGATGTGTTATGTAGAGGAACAAAGTCTCAATGTTGAATGTGATCATAGTGTATGTATAAAATGCACCGATTTAGAAAAAGAAAAAGATGGGGGAAATAAAAGAATGCTGAGGCCTGAAAACCAATGTTTTGCTTACTGATATATTTGAAATTCAAGAGAATGACTGGTAGGTTATGATCTTTCTGCATATCTGATGGGAAAATTCTACCTACGTGACCAAGACTCTATAATCTGGTGAAACTGTTAATTACAGGCCTTTCCATTTGTTTCGACAACTATTCACTACTGACAAAATACCTTGTTACTTTTTTTAAAATGTTCTAGCTATTGAAAAATGAGTACTTAGATATGAAATAACTGTAAGCTATAATCACGGGGTTTGGGGAATTGAAGACTAGGGTGGGAAGACTTCAGTATAAAGAATGTTTACAAAATAATATGCAATGTATGTAGTTTATGAAGGGGTCCTAAATAGAATAGGGAGTGTGGAGATTAATGAATTTTATGAAGAAGCCAAGCTGTAGCAGCCTACTATGGGGTTTGAGTTGATCATTTATGAAAAATCAAGAGTTGGTAGAAAAAAAGTTTGGATGGATTTTGAACAGGGAAATTCCTCGCTTTAATGATATGAACTGCATTGTCTGATTTTTTATAAGAACATATTTTGTCTTTATAACAACAGAAAAAACTAAAACTTGCAATAAAGGAGGTAAGATAGAAGCCTTCAAGAAAGAGCAATAGCAATGGAAAAAGGACTCACTATCTTTTGTCCTGGGTTTCCCATGGTTTAAGTATTATAGGATTTAATTTTGAATTAGTAACTTTTATTGATCAGGGAAACGGGTTTAGAGAAGTTAAGTTTGTTTTTCCCCTTAAGTTCACAAACCTCTGAAGTGTCAAGGCCAGGACACAAGCTGAAATCAGACTCTCAATGAGACTCACACCTACTGAATCAGAATTTGCTTTGTCACAAGATCCCAGGTCATTCCTATGCATATCTATATTTGCAACACACTTCCCTAAGAAATGAATTTCAACCTACAATTCTGACTGGTTACCAGTCCTAGGGAGTGGAATGGCTAACAGACCAAAAAGTTTTGTTACTAACTATGAGGTGATGCCTCTTATTTGTGTCTACACTTTGACTTGAATAAGTAAATGTTAATAAAAACTCATTTAGGTCTCTGAAGAGATAAGAAATTCAAATTCAAACACAAAGACTTTAAATTTATATTTTTAATCAGGAAAAAATAGTCATATTGCAAGTGATGAAAACCCTGAGGCATCATCAGACTCATTCATTCGTGTGTTGCTTAGGTGTAGAGCAATGCTGGGTACTGAATAGTTCTGTATTATTATAAATAACTAAAAATGATGATACCTGAATTTACACATTCCATCCTGTACTTGTACTTCTTTATTTATAGCAGCATGGAAAATAGATCCTCTTCACTCACAGACACCACTACTTATTTATTACTATTTATGTGGTGGTACTAGGAATGGAACCTGGGCTTCAGGCATGCTACGCAAGTGCTCGACCACTGAACCACATCCCAGCCTGAAAGTCACCACTTTAAAGGAAACGGCACAGTCCAGGGAATTCAAGGGCTAAAACTGGAGGCAAAAAAACATTGTCTCTCTCTTTCCTTCTACAAATTGTTTAAAAGTGCCATGTTTGGGTGATAGTTCTTTCAGCTTTAATTGCAAATGTTGAATAATCAGGTACAAGATCAAACTATCCCTGAGCCTGAGCCTGAACCTTGATTATAGCTACGTTTTTTTGTTGTTGTAGTACAGTTCTGGGAATAGAAGCCAGATGCTCTCAATGCTAAGCAATTGTTTTGTCACTGAGCTACACTCTGATCCCTTTAAATGTGCTGTTTAACTTCCCATGGTCTCATGCTTTGGATCATTAAGATGATTCTTATATTCTGGGATGTTCCTGCCCTCTAGATGCTCGGCTAGCCACTTGGACCTATATTGTCTCACTTAATCCTCCCAAGACCACTAATGAGCAGGTATTACAGTGCCCATATTTTGCAGAAGATACATGGTAGTTCCAAGGATCAAACAATACTTGAAAGTGCTTGCAAACTGTCAATCTGGAGATTTGCAAATACTAGTTATTATTATAAACGCTTGTTAATAGTGGGCTCCTGGTGTTGAGTCAACAAATACCCTGACTACATCTCAAAACAACTTATAGCAGCAATGTGAAAAATATCTCTGCCTTTCTCAGCTACCATCCAGCCCTGGCCTGTAAGACTTTTCTCTAGAGGAATGGATGCAGCCCATATTTTGCCTAGTATGTTTGCAGACAAATTTTCAGGAGAAATGAGCAACTATAACTGCTTTTCTGAATGAGTTAAACACTGAAAACTAAATAGCTGAGGTCTTTGCTTTGGGAGCTTGGTCCAGCCCCATTGGCAATCTAGGGGGAAGAAGAGCATCTCCCCTTGAGTTCTTTGCATGATGTCCACTGGGGTTTCCCAGGTCTCCTAGATCTCCCATAAGCAACAGGCCACACTCTCCATGATTCGGAAAGCCTTCATTCTTCCCAGCATGGACTGCATCAACCAAGGTCCAGACAGCCATGACAAGGGTTGGGAAGAGGGCCGTAAACACTCTAGCAGCTCATGGTGCTCATCCTAACACTTCAGACCAGAAAACCTCCACCCCAGACAGAGCAAGCCCACCAGGGAGCTCAGTGAACAAAATAGCACTTCCAGGTGTTGATCTCTCAGCAATGTCTTCCTATAGATGAGACTTTCTGAGTGGAAATCACATCCATTGCTTCTGAGCCAGGATATTTACCTGACTTAGGCATCCTGTTCAGGAAAGATACAGCAACCTCAGAGGACAGCATGTGAGAAGAACTAATGGCCTGCAGGGCACAGCAGACCTGGAATAAGGGAGCATCTGCCCAGATTCTAGCACAGATCAGAGTCCTCTTCCTCTGCCCGTACCTGCAGCTCCAAAGGAACTAGCAGTGCAGAAGTCCCTGTCTGTCCTCTCTGAGCGCTGCTTTTCACTGACACGCGTTTCCTGCCCAGCTTTTGGAGTTAGGCAGTTTCCAAACATCAACAGCAAAGTCAGCGACCTTTGATAATTCTTCACATTGAAAATTATCTCACCAGTGGAGCTTTGTGGAACTCTCTTCACAGCCCTTTCATGTGCTCTGACTCCATGTTATCGTTAGCTCCTGACCATGGAAGCCATGACTTAACTTTGTTATTCATTTCTATGTCCTCAGAGTTTACCCAGTACTTATCTTATGGTAGCTACACAAAAACATTCCTTAGGTAAATAGAAAAGATTTTTTTCTTTTGTTAAAAAAAAAGAAAAGAAGAAAAAGAAAAACAAGAACTTGATAAAACAGGGAAAAGAACAATTATAAAAGCACCAAAGGGATAAGAGCTTTTCATGATTTTTTAGCATGTCAGTAATAAAAAATCTATTTCAATATACACAAAAAATGTTATTTTCCTGACCCCTCTCCCAAATAAATAGTAAAGGAGACAGAAAAGGGGAAGCAGATGAGGATCCTGGTCCTCTATGAATTCTGTACAAGTTGCACAGAATACAGCACAAAAAACAAAGCCCCCAGGGCCACTCTGAGGGTTGTAATAATGGTGCAGCTGGAAGCCTCTTTTCTGCAAGCTCCTTCTCTTGAGGTCTGTCTTTCTCCCCAGCACAGTGTCCCTTTCTAATAAAGGTGACAGCTGGAAACACGCTGCCCATGGCCAGCCTTCTTCCTCCTTCACTCACACATCGATGGCCCACTGAGCTTGGGGCCACTTCAAATTGCCTACACGTCATGTTGCCAAGTTTTTCCTCTTCTGTCTTGATGTGCCGAATGTGACAGCCACTGCGTATACCCAAACACCAGGCTCTCTTCCTTAGGAAACAAATGGAGGTGTTTCCTTCAGGAGCATGAAAGGCCAGATTGTTCTCATGGTCTTCAAAATGGTGTGTATTTTTAAAGCCATTTCTTTCTGCCCACCACTCACTGCTACTTAAAAGTCCATTTTACTACTTAGCTTAGTTTAGAAAGAAGAACAAATCAAAGTTTCCACTCAGCTTTTGGAATTAGGCAATTTCCAGATATTAACACCACGTCACTCCCTGGAGGGTTGTTCAAAGTTTCCCATGTCAGCCAGACACACAGATCAACCCTATAACCAGTGAGTAATTTATGATAGTGTCAAGAAATCCATGATTGGATTTCACCAATGAAGCCTTTGCTGTAACAGTGAAAGTGCTGATAATATAATACCTCACATTCATCTGACACTTACCATGTGCCAATCACTCTGCTGGGCACTTTACAAGCATTTTCCTTTTTGATGAGAAACACAAAATGCATTGTCCTCTGTTAGTTTAAAGAATTGCCTCTCATATATGCGCAAAGGTCTTGAATGTCCTGTTCCAAAGTCCAGAACATAAAGAAGTAAATTTTAAGCAGATTTAACAAATGCCAGTACATCAGATGCTCACAGAATGGTGACATCGCACACTGAGACTAAGTCACATCTTTAGGTACACTCCTTTTCTTAGTCCATTCAAGTTCACTCAATTACTTAAAGAGTTGGTGTAAAAAAATTAACTAGACTTTCTAAGAATAACTTATGATTTCTCAGTGACATAGAGTGAAAGAGAATTTTGATTATTATAGTCTAAAACAATGATCTAGTTAGTATAATGTCAGCAAATAATACCAGGAGTAAGTTTGTAACTGGCCCAGCTGAATGCTTTCATTTCAAAAATTTTCAGTATAATTTCAAGTGCCATGAGTGAACAGATACTCATTTTATATATTTAAATAAAATTATTTAAGACCTCAGGGAAATCTATGCTAAGTATTAAACTATGATTACTTCCCTAACCCTCCTTTGCCCTGTGATGTCGCTGACAACATCTGAGTTCAACCATGTGAACCTAGAACTGGGTGCGCATTCTGTCCCTTCAAGATAATTTGATCCCTGCTGACTTAGTTGTAGAAAATATCATCAAAGTATGTTTGTTTTGATGGTGCTGGAGTTTGAACCTATGACTTTTTTTTCTTTTCTTGAAACAGGGTTTTCCTGAGTCTTTAAGTTATCCCAGGCTGAGCCTGAACTCATGAGCGTCCTGCCTAAGCCTCCAAGCTTCCAAAAGAACTGGAATTTAATATGTAGGAAGGCAGTCATACTCCCAGGACAGCACCCTTCAACTAGGGCAGGCGTGTGTTCAAAATTACTGCACTTAATCCTGAAGACCGCCAAAGAAATTTCAGGCATGACGATGCACTCAAAGGCAAAGGCACTGTTCATTTCAATAGAAAGTACTGAGAGAAATGTAGGACAGAGAGGCAGCAGGGGCCTGTGCTCTAGTCCTGGTTCAGAGTCACAACTTTTCTAGGTGACTCGGGGCCACTCTGCTTACCACTCCTGCTGTGGATGGAACAGCAGCGCTTTCTTGCTGCCCCTGGCTCTATCTTGTTTCTGTCATCAGCAGTAAGTGCACAAAGCTGCAGTAGCACCCATCTCACTTAAACTCAAAAGCCAGAAGAAATAGACACATGCTGTCATCCCACTGTCTAGCTGTACTAGGAACACAGGCAAACAATGACATGTGTGCCTGAATCCAATAGCCGACAGCAGTGACCTCTACCTAACCTTCTCAGTCTTCAGAGGTGAAACTAAGGATGTCTTATATAATACATTTCTGTTGACTTGACTGAATGGTGGTTTTTGGCCTGTGATAGTGTATCTATTTGCCTATTAAAACAAAGACTACAGCTGGATATGTTGGGACATGTTTGACTTCCAAGCTACTCAGGAGGCAGAGGCAAGAGGATCCTAAATTTAATGCCAGCCTGAGCGATTTAGTGAGCTCCTGTCTCAAAATAAAAGTGTAGCTCAGCACACAGGCCCTGGTTTTAATCCTCAGTGCCACAAAAACTAATTAATTAACCAACTAAGAAAAAGGATCAAAATCTCAAGGGATGGGAATGTCACTTCCTCCTTTCATTTCTTCTGTGAACACGGTAAGCTCATCCATTCTATATCTTTATTTGACTTTTCTTCCAGAAAATACACATTGTACTAGCTCCTCTCTCAAGAAGCAAATTATGTCACTGTAACCTTACAGACAAGAGGAGAAATGCCCCAAATATAACTTCCCTCGAGGTGACTCTTCCAATTCTTGCTCTCTGAGCTCCTCAGTCAGCATCTTACATTCTAGCCAGCATTGTCAACAGTCCCTAAACTGTCTTTCCTATTGCTGCCAACAGGTCTCTGCTGGCCTCTCACACTTGTGGAATGTCTAACTCTACTCCTTTGATGCATAATCCACTCGATCTGTCAAGGCAGCTTAAATCCCACCCCCTGAAGCCAGGTTGATTCTCTACTTAAAACTAGAGTCATTCCCTCTCCGAATCCCAAAACACTTGTCCAACTCATCAGTTCTACACACATCCATCAACAAGTGTTTATTCATTGTCATGCTTCTGCCCTTGGCCAGGTGCCTTAGACTTAGAACTACAAAATTCATTAAAGTAATAACGTAACTTATCTCACACACAAATAAGGCGAGCCATAATTTAAAAAAAAAAAATATCTGGCAGCCAGTCTATTGCCAAAGTCCACATATTTAACCATTTCACAGTGTGCCTCCTGGTTTCTAGCAACAGTTCTGACACACCCTGCAGGCCTCCTCAGAGCCAGGCACAGTGCTAAGCATTTATAGGAAACACTCCTTTACTCTCTCAAGTTTCTGTGAAAGTACAGTACATTATTAGCCCTGTTTTATGGGCAAGTAAAATGAAGCACAGGAACATTAAGCAATGCACCCAACTATTCCATCTGTTTACACAGCCCCATGACTACGAGGTGCCTTGTGTACTCATTTGTGCGTTTTCTGGGATTCCCTGAACTTACCAGAAATGGTTCCAATCATAATAAATAATCAGGCAGTAACACAGAGCTCTCTGTAGGTGGAGGAAGGGAGAGGTGACAGGGTAGTGAAGAGATAGGTGAGGACAGGGAAAGAGAGTGCCTCTGAGCTTCCCCATTAAAAATATATCCTTGTTGAATTTTCCTATTTATTCCATCGATCAATAATTTTTGCGCCAAACTAAAATATCAACATATAGCTTTAATATATTTTATAAACATTTGGAAACTTCATTTTTATCATCTATATTATACACAGAAATTCTCACAGTCAGCCCTACAGTTGGGATAGTAAAATCCTAATTTTGATCTCCAATTTTGGCTCATTTGAAGGGGCTAAGCTGAAAATAAAGGACAAAGACAGGTTAATTGTTCAATGGGTATATATTTTTATATATGTAACTAGAGCAAAGACTCAAGGGCTCCAATACGGAGCAGAAAGAGGAATCACTGCACTGTAATTCCTTCAAAACTCTGGAATTCATTTTGCTGCCTTCTACGTTATATGGTTAATGAGTTGAATTTTTAATCCAAGCTTGAAGGACCAAAAGGATTCTTAAAATTCAATTTAAATGATGTACAAAAAAGGTCTCTAGTATGATATGCTCCACTAAGAGACTCCACATTTGGCATTCTATTTATCTTAAATAGAATTCAGAAAATACCAGTTTGATCTTCTCTTTGCTTCAGTATTTCAAGAGTGCTTCTCACTCAGAGACTCTGGAAGCATAAATTACTAACTTGGTGCTATTTCCGATAATGCAGACAATTTTCTTTGCATGAATTCTACAGGCTGAAAAATTTATGTTTTTTATTCTTTTTTCATGCTAAAGAAAAAGACTGGAATGCATAAACTATATTGTACTGAGATCTGATGTGACTGAAAAATGCCCCCGAAAATACAGTGTCATTAAAGG
Organism: Petromus typicus; assembly: GCA_004026965.1. Classification (NCBI taxonomy): domain Eukaryota; kingdom Metazoa; phylum Chordata; class Mammalia; order Rodentia; family Petromuridae; genus Petromus; species Petromus typicus. Next base: position 39,215 of record PVIR01008124.1, read on the forward strand.
AAATAATTATTGTTCATAATCATTGCTGAATTCTCATCTTCATAAAATTGGACTTTCACTAGTTGAAGGACAACTACATTTTTAAGCAGAAGACACGTGGGTCCTTACAGATCCGAATAAGTACAGTAAATCTATCATTTTGTCAATGCAAGTGTCCTCAAATTCCTCTGTGTTTTACTGTGTTCCCATGACATCACAAATCTGTATTTATACGAGACCCTAAATTTATAGAAGAATAAATGTGCTGAGCATATTTACTCTTTAAAATCAAAGTAATAATGAACAAAACATACTTGCTTGGTTTTGATCCTTTTGGTATGTTATTAGCACTTTCAAAAATCAACACTTTTATTGCAATGAGGTTTTAAACAGGACAAAGAAGCACACGTTTTCGTAAATCTGTGGTAAGTAAAATCTGATATGCACTCAGTATTTTTATAACTTTTTCACTCTACCACAAGTGGCGTATTTCGGAACACACACTCCATACCAGCATGTTATTGGTTTAGACATTCGTAAGCATATATTGTTGAAGGGCTAAAAACTATTTGGGGGCACTGGATCTGCTTATATATGTATCATGTTGCTGTAATTAGAAAATAAAATCTACTACATCATTAATTGTCAGGCACTCCCCATGAAAGTGCCAAGAACAGATCACCCACAGGCTTCCTTAGCAGGACTCATGACTGAAGCGTTTCATTTCCATCATAAAAGGGTCCAGAGCATTACAAAATCTCCTCGTAAATGTGAAGATGTTATGTAAATAATTAATAACTCTCCTGACAATATACAAGTAATGAGCAAATTGATTACTGGATTTAAACACCAAGTCTGGGAGCTGTTGAAAATGAAATATAATTATGATTATGGTGTTTTAACAAACAATCACTAAAAGGTAGTGTCAATCTAATCAAATAAACATTTTTTTTTGATAAAGCAAAAAATCCGGTACATCTACATTTGGAAAACAAAGATCAAGCCTCTCTGCTCAGTCACCTCAAACACCCACACTTCCCAACAAGAGCATGAGAGGTTAGAAAAGATTGCCTTGGCTTGTAAAAACTGACAGCCACATTGATTTTTGAAGAATTGACTTTCAAGCCACAATTCATGCATGCCTGGTCTTGCTATTATTAACTCTGGTCATATTTTTTTGCTGTTACCACTGTGCACTGTGCTAGAAAACACCAAAACAAGACAGATTACTGTTCTGTTGTCTGCGTCACCTTAATCTTTTTACTTAGCTTCTTTTACATGGCTTAAAAATGGGTTCACGTCAGCTGCTCGCTGGACACTGGCAGTAAGGTGTGTTGTGCAGGTGCTATGCTTTGCAGCCCAAATGACACAGGGAAGCAGGGATTTGCTTTGGCAGGTCAAATTGCCTCAGCATGTCAAGAAACAGCAAAGCTGAATTCCAGATGGCCTCTGACTATCCCACGGTCACACACACAAAAACATGTGTGACCCGTGCAAACACAGCTACCATCAGAGCTCCGGAGAAGTGGTCGGAGCCACCGTGATGGTGATACTGTCCTCTGAGTGATAATACTTTCTGGCTCATGTGGCTCACTGTGTTTGCTCAACAATGTGTTTTTCCTCAGATGAAGGACTACAGCATATATTTACTCAGACCTATTAATTTATACTTCCTTTCTTTTAATTGGTGTCTTGTGATCTAAAATTAGCTGAGGAGCATAGTATCTCACTCAAACTCTCTCAGCTGAGTTGACAATAATTAGCCCCACCATCACCTGAAGTTGAGCAGACATCTGGAGACGGCTTTTCATTTCTTCCCCGGTGCTTCTTAGCCATATGTAGCGATTAATTTTTTTTAATTTGACATAGAGTCATATTAATTATTACCCCCAAGCTTGAATTAGGTTAATCATTTCATGTTAAAAGAGAAGTTCAAACAGCTTTGCCTGAGACCTCGCTGAATAAAAAGCCTACATGAGAAGAAATTCCTTCACGAAACCTGAGATTGTCAGAGCACTGTAGTTCCCTAGTAAGCCTGGTATCACTGAGACAAGGAAGACAAGGTCACATGCCCTCTCAAATCCCACATTTGTTACACACATTTACTATAGACATTCCTCCTTCTGTTCTTTTGTTTGTGCAGTAACTAGATGCAGCTACCAGGAGACTGAATTAGTTTGTCCAGATGAGTGAGGAAAATAAATGCCCACAGCCAGATTTTATCTGCTCTCTCTCTCCTTCTCTCTCTCTCTCTCTGTACAGAAAGTGATCCAGAAATATTGCAAAGATTGAAAATGATCCAGATTTTTAGAATTCACCCTTACCTTGACAACACTAAAATTATAAGCAGAGTCAACTTTTACAAGATACCCTTATTGTGTAACATTTACGGGCTGCCAAAAACATGCTACAACTAATCAGATAACAAAGGTGAGGAGAAAACCTTCACCTGCCGAGTAGCTAGCAGTGAATACACTTCTTATTTCCATGACATTTGCTGGCAGAAAGGGGTTGGCTTAAGGCGGATGGGACTAACCTTCAATTTGTCATAGCGCTCACTCAAAGCTGCCACCTGATGATCGCGGTGCCGCCCAACCAGTTTACACAAGGCACAGATTAACTGGTCATCGGTCACACAGTACATATTCACCTTCTCATCCTCATGCTCCAGGCACATCAGCCCCCGGATGTGCGAGTCCGGGATTGGCTCAATCAGACGATGGCCTGTAAAAGGCTTCTTGTTCGGGTGAGTGGCTTTCAGGCACTCGTCACAGTAGGACACTTCGCAAGTGACACAGGTCTTCACAGCATCCTGGGCGGGATCCTGGTCACAGAACTGGCACAGAACCTTCTCGGCAGAGGACATGGTGTTGGCGTCGAAGGCCCGCTCCCGGCGGGTCTCGCTAGGGGAGTTGGGCCCGCTCACTGAAGCTTTCTGAAACCTGTCGATGATGTTCTGCAGGGTGACGTTGCGCTTGAGCCCGTCTAGACCTCGCTGGCTGAGCGTGATGACATGCCGGCACGTGGGACACTGGAAGGCGCTGATGGACTCCACAGGCTCGTTGGTGGCACAGTGTGACACCAGGATGCGATGGGCGCAGTTGAAGCAGAGGCTGTGTGCGCAAGGAAGCAGGAGAGGATCCTCGAAGAGCTCCAGACAAATAGGGCAGGTCAGCTCCGACTCCAGTGTTTCCATCTTCAGGCAAAGCTCTCCGGTGTCATCAGCAAAATCCAAGGAAGCTGATCAGCTATCTGGAAACAGAACAGAAGATTTGATTAGGCACGAGGGGTCAGCCGTGGGTGGCTGTCAGCTTCGGATGCATCTCAGAACAATTGAGAACACAGGTCATGGAAGGGTAAATGTGTACATTTCAAATGATTCTCTGTTCACTGGCAGGAGAGCAGGAGGGGGAAGCCCAACGTTTTTCTCAAGTTCCAGTCGCTGCAAGTAGGTGGTTTTTTTTTCGTTTGGTTTGGTTTGGCTTTTTGATAATTTTGTCTTGTAAAAGCAGCCAGTAATCGGAACTACGATTTACATAACTTGTATTTAATCAGAATAATTTTACTATGTCACAGCCGGTTTTTTACCTTGGGTTGGAAATTAAAATGTAGAATTGTTTATTAATGAACTGTAGTCAGTCACGTATAACTTCAAATTTATGAGCTTACATATTAATGTGAATGTGTTTTAAGGGACTTTAATTCTGCAATACCAAATCAAGTTTTGAATCACAGAGAAGCCATCACCATAGAAAGGGGCATTAAATGTACATGACACACATAGAATTCATGAGAAATAATCACATTTAAATACAGGATGTCCTTTTTCAAAATGTGTTCCTGACAAAAAGAAAAACACAGCTTTGCACAAAGAAGATTTTGATAGAAGCAATCATTTTGGTGTGTGTTTGTTACTTTCGTGAGCAATTCTATTGTTTAACATGGCAGTGAGGTATGGGTGACACAGAGGAATTTAGACAAATATCTGCGAGCCTTTTTGGCAACTGCGGTGAGTTTGGATACCAATGACTAAAATTTAGAACAATGTAGAACAAGGATTTGGGTATTGATATCCATTTGATAAGTTCTAAACATGATAATAATTACAATTTAAAGGGCAGTTTAAAGTGACTTGCTAGGGCTGCTGAGTGACCTTGCTTGATGTCCCTAGCCTAAAGTCTCCGCCCCAGGCATGTCACTGTCACCAGCCACAGGCCAAGCTGGCAGGAGGTCTTGCATGACACTCACAGCCTTGCTGGCCCGGGCACGACCTCCACCAGCGAGCCCCCAGCCCGCGCCACCCTGGCCCCAACGGCCACCTTGGGGTGGCCCAGCTCTGTGCTCCTCACACCATAAAGGCCTTGCTGCTTTTGTGAACTCCTGCTGCCTCTCTTCAAAATGGGAGGGCAAAGAATCCCACACAAGCCCTGGTTCATTAAGGTGAAGAGGCCTCATGCTCATTAGCAGGCCTGGGAACCAGGCCTCTTTGAAACTTCTCCCTTTCAAGACCATTAGCAGGGTCTGCAGAGCACTGGTGGGCAGATTAGATGCAGCCCACTGCGGGCTGTGGGAGAATTGCATGGCTCACCCAGTGGCTGGGAGATTCAAATCATGAGCCAGGGGCAGGGGGTTCTCAGGTGGAATTAGGGGAAGATATCTCATCCAAAGCTACGTTTAGTAGTTTTGTGTTTGTGTTCACATCTCCACTTATTTACGAAATTCACCATTTCTAGAACATGCTGACCCTTTCTGAAATAGCATCCTGGCAAAATGCCATGAAGTGTCAGGGTGATACAAGCATTTATCTTGCTAGCACCTGACTGCTAACTGGTCATTAAAAGTGAAATGTATGTCCTGAGCCTGTTAAAAATTAAAGAGCTATCAGCTTTATAAAAGCCTTCAATTGCTCACTAATGTTTACCACATAGGAAAGAATAAAGGGGTAGGTGTGATCTGAGAGACTAATCCTTATTCATCTTGCCACAGCCTGCAATGGAAAAAAATACTAAAGATGCTTTTGCAAGAAACAGTCGGCTCCACTTGGTCTCAGAGCATTCTTCCTGTAGAAGGCCCGGATGAGACTGAAAGACTCCACCTATTAAATATCACTTAGCTTAATAGTGGAAAATGAATTAACTCTAAATCAAATGTCCTCTCCCTTCTAATCAGAAGAATATAAATTAAAGGAAAAATGTAGCCTTCTTGGTCTGATTCATTCTCAAGTGAAACCAAACTGCCTATTGACCTATTTCAATAGGAGGGGACTCAGGTTATGTTCAGAGAGCTATGATGATTGTGTTATTAAGTTACAATTTAATTTCTAATTAAGCTGCAGTATTTGTGCATGTTTATGTCCTATAGCACTACAATTCAATATGTGGGAAAATGATGTGGAAGTTATTCAAAATATTGAAAATAAAACTGGAATATGATCCAAAAATCCCACTCCTGAGCACAGATTCAAAGGAAATGAAATCGGTAAGTATACCAAAAAGACATCTGTGCTCCCATGTTCACTGTGGCAGTAGCCACAAAATGGAAACAACCTAAGTGTGCATCAAATAATGACTGGATAGAGGAAATGTAGTACATATGTACAACATGATATCATTCAGCGATATGGAACTGGGGGACATAACACCAAATAAATAATGAAATAAACTAAGCACAGAAGACAAATAGAGCATGAGGGTGATTTCGGTACAAGTGCTAGGGTTCCATCCCAGAATGACACCATCAGAACTTTAAAAGCTGATTCCATTCTGGATCCCAGTGGAAATGTCAGCATTTCGTGCACTCATCCAAGAGACAGTTGTCGTATGCCAAGTACTGACCTGGTTTGAGACACCAGAGTCTGGTGTTCTCGTCACTCCACATCTATTATCACAGGCCAAGCTAGCATCATCTCACAGTTGGGTCATCACCAAGGTCTTTGTAAACTGTCTCTTGGCTTTTGCTCATCCTTGCTCTTCTCTCTATAGTGCATCTTCCATTAAGAAGCCTGTTAAAATATGGCACACCCTGCTTGTCCTGTCCTCTGCCCTCCAGGACTCCCGCCTCAGCCAGAAAGAAATTCACCAGAATAAAACCAGCCCAGAATAACCCACTCAGACGGTGAGCTCATTTCCTCCCACGCTACCCTTTGCTTGCTCTACTCTGGGCACATGACCTCCTCATGAGTCCTCAAACATGCCAAACATGTCCCTTCCCTACTCGCCCCCACATGACTGTTCGTGTCACCTTCTCTGAAACCACATAAGAACAATCTCCGTACTCCCACCATGACGCCCACCCATTACGGCAATCCTTCTCCTCCCATCTCATGGTTTGTTTTTTTGCCATAACATTTATGCTGATATGTTCCATTACTTTGTTAATTTCCCTGTCTCTTCCCATTATACCCGCAGTGGGATACATACTCTGAGAGGAGAGATTTTTCTCTGCTCTTTGAAGAATGTACCACCAGCACTCAGAATTATGTTCACCACGCAATCATTGATTCCTTTGAATACACCAATGTTTTGGCAGAAACCAAAACAAGAAAACCATATGACCCTTTCTTTTAACACATTAGAAGTCAGCAAGCTTTTTCTATAAAGAAAAGGACAGTAAATAGTTTTGGCTTTGGATGCTACAAGATCTCCATTGCAACTACTCACTTCCAACAGTGTAATGCCAAAGTAATCATACACAATACAAAGAAGAATGAATGTGGCTGTGTTCCAACACAATTGTATTTACAAAAACAGGTAATGAACCAGATTTGGCCTCCAGATCTTATTCTGCTGATCACTGACTGTAGTAGAAGAGAGACATATGCAGCTAGCCAGAGTATATAGTGAAAAATCATTCTCAGACAGGTATGAATAAAATGCTATGTGGGCAACAATGGCAACGATGGTGGAGCCAGACTTGGACATGAGTGAACATGTTTCCAATGCTAGTGGGAAATGATGTGTGATGGGATTTTACCCTGACATCAATGGAAATGATGTGAGTTGAGTGCTTGAGGCAATTCTTATAAGAATGATTTAATAGCAGCTGCTCAGAGCTGAATCTTTCTTTTATCCCATAGCACTTGGCACAGTGCTATGGGTGAGTGTCTACAATGTAAATGGTTGACTGTGTTAAGTGATGACACAGTATCTAGATGTGGTAAGTGAGGTTGAGCCAATTTTCCAAATCTTTCACCTGGATGCTGCCAAAAAGGAAGGTGTTTTGATTTGATAGCTAGAGAGGATCCCATTTTTTCTGTTTTTATCCAGATCGTGCCATGGTATAAGTAGCATTTTCATTAAGTTGCTAAATAGTAGTTTACACGTGTCATTCTTTCCTCCAAAACATTAGCATGGCTTGTTTTCTAAATTTATTTTAGATAATTTTCTAAAGAAACTAAAGCATCATTCAATCTTCTCTCAGGTATTTAAGTCTAAGTGCTCAGTCCTGGGACAAGCACTGGTTAATTCAAGGCACCTGCCTCTGTGACCTCATGGTTCAAGAGAAGAAGGAAAATATGAATAAACATCATATAGCATAACAAAAGATGCACACCAAAGTTATACATGGAATATTCAACCCTCTATTGGAGGACAGGAGGACAGGAGGACAGGGAAGGCTTCTTAAAGTAGGTAACATGTAAGGTGGGTGTTAAAAGATGAAGAGGGGTTAAATAAGTAGATAGTAGTGGGCAGGAGGGGACTTTGTGCAAAATGTTATCTTTTTTTGTCTTTTCTTAACCCACATAGTTTAATTTCCATGCTATGAAAATTTTCTAAAAGCCGCTTAGCTTTCAGTACAATAGCAGGAAATCATATCACATCCATATTGTTGGCAGGAAATTCTATAGCTCAACAATTTTATGAATGGCTGACTGGCCTTTGTTCAGAGGAGGGTACGGGTAATCATGGGAACCCCGTGCAACAAACTGAGAGTGGCCACAATTCACAGCTTACACCACTGCTCGTCCACAGCACTTTCATCTACAAGGCAAGAAACAAGTAAGCCAAATGGAGGCTGGACAGGTGGCCTCTCTCCAGAATTCTAAGACTGTCAACATGCTATTTATTTTCTGCCTGCCTGTGTGTCTGTGGATGAGATCGACAGATGTTCCCCAGGGCTCCTCTCACATTCACTCTAGTCACGTCCCTACGCCGACAAGTTGCAATGAAGCCTGGGACACAGTATAGGGAGGTCATCATTTTTTAGAAGCTTTCTGAAAAATTTAAGGCTTCCGAGGAAAGCATTTTCTTAAAATCTAAAATTAAACTGGGGATGGTGAAGAACACCTACTGGGGGTTGAGGCAAGAGGTGCACAAGCTCCGGCCACTCTGAACAATGTAGAGAGACCCTGTCTTAAAATGTAAAAAAAAAGGTTGGGAATGTATCTTAGTGTGAAAGCCCTGGGCTCAGTTCTCAGTTGAGACAGGCACATGGACAGACAAACAAATAGGAAAATTGATAAGTGGATATTTTGGTAATGAACAATGGTGTTAATATTTTCACCCATTCTCCTTCCCACCTCTCTATCATTCTGTGTATGACTGAAATTGTACTCTCCTAGTTTTCCTCTCTCTGCCACTGACTTCTTCCTCTGTTGACCATTCGAAATGTTTTCTAACTGTCTATACTTGCTTCAAAAAAATCAACCAGGTTGTTCATTCATTTCACAGACTGCCTCTCTGAGAGCACTTCCTAGGCTTGTACCTCAAAGTGCCTTCTCTCTGGAAATCCACTTCAGCATTAAGGGTTCTCCACTCCCCAGACTCAGGATGTGTGTCTCACAGAAGTCACCACTTTCTCTTCCTAGCTGTCTTTTCTGTAGGGCTCCTCACATCCTTTCATCCTCCTGATTGTCAGAAGTCAGAACTTCCTCACATTTTCTACTCTCCCCTCTCCGGGGGAGGTACAGTAAAGGCCCCAAAGATATTCACAAACTACACTCCAGAACCTATAGACAATTCAGGGGCAAGGGGAATGAACATTGCAGATATGAGGAAGACTGTTGAGTAGCTGACTTTGAGAGGAAGATTTTGGTGGGAATTATCTAGGTGGACACAGTGGAGGATCACAAGGCTCTTTAAAAGTGGAAGAGAGAAGCAGAAGGGCCAGAGCAATGTGACAGACCAACCACGGTCTCTCTGCCCATAGAGAAAGCGACCACAAGCCACATAATGCATTCATCCTGTAGTAGCTGGGACACAAGGAGAGATTCTACCTTTGATAAAGCTCCCTGCAGGTACCTTGCCTTTTAACCCTGGGAGATGTGTTTGACTTTAGACTTCTAGAACTATAAAATAATAAATATACATTGTGCTTAAAGCCAATGAGTCATGGCAACTTGTTACAGCATAAATAGTTCATGTACTCTTCCTCCCCAAATCCAAAACATTAAAAAAATATATGTGTGTGCCAATCCTTCATAACTCTTTGAACTGGCTTCCTTCTCTCTGTTCACACTGCCTTTGTGTTGTTCCAGACTCTCTGCTGCATTCTTAGACCATTACAAAAAAACTCTCCTAACTTGATTTATTACCTCCAATCTTTCCTTCTTCAGTCTAATCTTTGTAACACGCTCTGGCACCACAGCTTTTTCTTGTCATTTCTCCCAATGGCTCAAAACACAGAAGAACTCCCTGATACCCCAAATATGCATGCTGACATCTTATCTCCTTTTCCAAAGCTATACTCAAGTGTCACCCAATATACCTTCAACTTTATTCTCACTCATTCCCTAAGCCAGGGACCCAGGAAGTGGGACCATTTGCTATTTTTATCAAATGCTTTGCTTTTCTTTTTTCTAGCACAAATCATTTTCTTATTGGAGATTTTTGTTTGTTTCTGTTATTACAGTTTTTATTTTGAAGATGAGAACAGAACTTCTAGGAGACCGCAAAAGTCCTGCTCACTGCTATATTTCGCAACCTCATGTTAAACAAAGAACTGTTTAAAAAGACCACTCTAAATACTGTAGTGTGTCTTTTCCCCCCCAGTATCAGGGATCAACTCAGACCTTGTGCTTGCGAGGCAGGCACAGCACCACTGAGCTAAATCCTCAGGCCACAGTGTAACAATATAAATGTCTATATTCAAGGGTTGCAAAATAACCTTTTAAGCTGAAAGACACAAAGTGAAAGAATTATTCTATTCACAAGATAGCTAAATATTTTCTTAAAAATATTATTTCCACCTGGGCCAGGTGGTAGAGTCTTATAATCCCAGGATTCTGGGAGGCTGAGGCAGGAGGATCAAAAGTATGAGCCCAACCTGGGCAACTTAATGACTTAGCAAGACTTCGTCTCAAAATAAAAATGACTGGGGATACGGCAGAGGGAGAAGACCCTGGGATCAATTCCTGATACCACAAAGAAAAGGACAAATTCTACTGCACCATAAAGTAGTCAGTAACAGGACCCAGGTTTAAAGCTCTGTCATTCATCTCATTCTACTCATTCTCACTTCATAGTTCAGGCTGGCCCTGAGCTCACTATGTAGCCTAGGTGAGCCTCAAACTCAGCAATCCTCCTGCCTCTGCCTCCCTCCACCTCATCCCCCCAGTGCTGGGATAACAGACGTGAGCCACTACGCCCAGCACTGTGGAATGTGGTACTGATCGCTAGTGAGGGGGAGTCACCACACCCGACATTATTGTATGTGGTTACGGAGATCGAACCAGGGCCCCTGCACTTGGAAGGCAGACAATGGAATCACTGAGCTAAATCCCCAGCCCATTCATCTCATTCTTTCAGTACGATCAAATTCACTCTGAGGTTTATGTGGGCATGCAGGTGATCAGGGATGAGCACGTGTGCACACACACAGAGCTCTCCTGTGGAGGTAACATTCATGGTCTACAGTTCTATGTATGCATGTGAGGCGTGAGCCAAATGACCACCTCAACTTTGAAACCCCATGGAAAAACCTGGACATAAGAGGTTTGTGCCACATAGGATTCAAGAGGATTAATCAACAGACAGGTGGAGAGCTACTGGTGAGGGCTGGGAGAATGATCGGACCCTGGCACTTACACGACTGCTAAGTGCCAGACTGAACAGTTCCCTGGACAGAAAGCTCCTTCCTTGCTCACTCTGGGCTTCAGAAAGTTTCATCCTGAGGTATATTTCTGCTGAAGTAGCACTGACCGCGGAGGAGGATTTTCCCAGACAGAGGAGACACAGGATATAGGGGGAAAAAATGGAAGGAGAAAATTCCCAATGCAAGAGGAAGGAAGCATAGAGACTTCCTTAGCTGCAGGGTTTGGGCTGGGGAAGGGAAGTGGGGGAATCAGAATAGAGGCTCTTCTGGATTCATATTTAGGCCAATAGCAAAGTAGTTTAAGGAGCTCATGTCTGTTGGAGTCATCATTTTGCCTGTTCTTTGAAAAAAAGAGAACAAATCATGTATTGAACTCATATGTCAACACTGACAGAATATTTAAGCCCCAATCTACAACTCTTGCTGCCATCCAACTCACCAGCTCATTTTAGAATTTCACTTTTCTTTTTTTTTTTTAGAACCTCTGCTATGAGAAGATCAAGAAAACCTGCTCCTTGAAGGAATATCTAGAACTCTAGAGTAGATGGTATCCATTGTCACATTTAATTCCTGGTCAAATTTAGTGTGCAAGCCTTCTAGTTCCGAAGTCAGGAAAAAAGAAGTTTCACCCATATGCTCAAGACCTAGGAATCTTCAGACCAAATGCATTCTCTAAAATTAGTCACCCATAGTTCATTATCATCCATGATTTTTCCTTCTCAATTTCTCCTAATGGAGACCTTGGCATTATGATCATAAGGAAGTCTCATCCCTCAATGCGTCCCTACGTATGCCCTGTGACATGTCTGTACAGTCTAAAAGAAACCCCTAATTTTTCACATTAGTAACTTTATTTCTGGACCTTCACCATTCAGCTCTCAAATCCCCACCAATCAGGAAAATTAATGAGACATGAGACTAAGGAATAAACTCGGATATCAACATTAAGTGGTCAATGTTGTGTTAATATTAGGTGGGTCTCAGTCATGCCTGGATAATTCCCAAGGCACTTCCTCTGGTTATTTCCCACATACCCCCTGGAATATGGAAACAAAGCTTGTTCGATTAATCAAAACATAGCCAAGATGACAAAAAACACTTCACATGCACAAAGCCATACAATAACTATTTCAGGAAAAGAACCTCTTAAAAGTGTCACAAGCAACAGATAACATTTAAAATGTTGCAACTAACTGAACTATCTGAGAGGCCTACATGATCAAGTCCGTGTACTTGATTGTCCACTCCTCTTGCCCCTTGTTAACCTAGGGAATTAAGAGATAGTTGATTTATTGCTATTTAGACTTTTGCTATGAGATTGTCATATTATAGAACTGTATAAGTGAAACATTTTTCAAAGATTGTGGAGTGATATTCTGTCTTAAATCAGCAGAAATACAGGCCATCAGGGCTCAAAACAGCTGTAGTACAGCAATGAAAATCAAGTTTAAACTCGGAAAGCACATGCCCTCGTGGCTGCTATATCCAAGACAATTTCACTACTCAGAATATTTTAAATAATATAGTATCACACTCAGCATATTCATATTCAATCATACAGCTTAGTACTTCACCATGAGTTATAAAAACCACCAAACAAACATGCTACCTCAATACTACTTTACTGCTTAGTATCCTGGTTGATTAGACAAGCAGGTGTGTCAATAAGGGTACAACAAAACATGGTTGTGAAGGGATGGAAAGAAAGGAGATCTGATTGAATGTAATGACATTCTAAAAGACTGGAAATAGACCCCACAAAATAAGCTGTTTCCTACCTTTAGTTATGGTAGAGAGAAGTACAAATATGGAGTAGACCTTAAAGCAATAATATAAATAACACAGTAAACAGGAACAAGTTGAACAACAAAAAAAAGGTGATCCAGTAAACACTCCACAGGGAATCAATGTTACTCTGAATTACCACAGTGGTTGATCTCTGACTATCAGCACACTCAAATTCACTTGTTTACTTGGTAACAGACAACTAAAAATCTTTGCCAATTAAACTGTACCGGACCAGAGACTGATAGACAGAGAGAGAGAGATGTGTTGATGTTGGCCACCAGTTTTACCACAATTAATTCCTACAGCAAATATTTTGAATAACTTGTCATTTCTTCTTTATTCTAAAGAGTCCTAAAATTAAAATTATTTTGCCTGATACTTGACATGAGAATCACAGCAGACTTTTAATCTCACCAAAGACCTACCAGGTGGAATTCATATAAATCAAGTTAAGCTGTTCTCCAAATCTTTTCTGCACATCTACATCTGCACATAACATGCTCAGTTTTAGTAACTGGATCTTGAGGACATTCTTTAAAATAATCACATACTCGCCTGACCATGCAACCTGATTAATAATGAATGAACATTCCTGAAAAGAATCACTTCGAAGCATGGCAGATGTTTGAGAGGATATGAAGTCTTTAATGACCAAAATTAAGGGGAGGTCACACAGACTGGTAATTTGAATTGAAATCTAGTTTTCCAAATTTACTTAACAGAATGCTTAAGTACTCCTTCTGGAAGGTCAGTTCTCTAAGCAGATAAGCAAAAGACACAAATGGCAAATGAAAAAGAGCAATCCTGACTCTCTGAGGAACAACTTCCCTGTCCTGCCCTGTCTCCAGTAATGAAGGAAGCCGTCAGGCGTCTCAGAGGTACAACTCATTCCTGAAAGACCAATAAACAGGTCGAAACAGAAACCGGTACACTGGTCCTAAGAGTCCTTTGAGCGCCTCTCCAGATCTCAAACAGACCCCCCTGAATACCCACCAATGGGCTGCACACTAGTTCTTTTTGAAGAAACATCGCCGTAAGCAGAGGATGGGGACCCACGAATGACAGACAGGCCCCCGAGACCAGATGGTGGGTGGCAGGCAGTGCTGGAGCGGTCCTGTGTGTCTGTGAGAGCGTCGGCAGTGAAACACAACAGGAAAATCGGCCCAACAATTCCAGGAAGGCCAGCTCCACCTCATCCACTCCGCCAGGGTTGCCTGAGTTGAAGAACCAACTGCGTTTTCCACGGCCCCCACTGCGACTTCCCTATTCCTTCACCCACTCAGGGATCAACTGAAACCAAACGAAAAGGCAGATCAAGTCAGGTCAACACCCACTGCCTTGTACATACAAAAAAAAAAAAAAAAAGAGGACTTGGCACTAGGATCTGTACTCTCGGTGCTTACAGGGACTGGCGGCAGCGGCCCCTGCAGCCCAAGGCTGTGTGCCAGCTCTCCTAGCTGCCAACAGGACTTGCCCTGCCCACTTCTGGGGTCAGAAACAGGCACTTGCTTCCCTTGCACCCTTTAGGGTCCCTGTCATTTTTGGGTTATGATCTAGGTACTAACTTGTTCCTTTCAAAAACAACATACTCCTTTCTTGTGTCTTTACTTTGTGAATTAAAGTATATTTTTTGGTTTTTTGTTTTTTAGGGTTTTTTTTTTTTTTGAGACAAGGCTTCACTATGTTGTTCAAGCTGGTCTTGAACTCGCTATGTAGTCCAGGGTGGCCTTAAATTCACAGCATTCTTCTGCCTACGTTCCTGAGTGCTGAGATACCAGCCATGTGATACCATGCCTAGCTCTAAAAGTATACTTTCTGAAAGAAGAATTAAAAGAAAAACTAGATCAAACAGAACAATTTTATAGGTAACATAAAACACATTTTTGTCCAAAAATGAAAATTTAAATTACAATGGAATTGTCTTGGTCAGTAATTAAAAATATATGTATATATGAAATATGTACACATGCATATACATACATAAATGCATATATACATATACATATATATTATATGTACACAAATCAAGTGTGTATCCAGTTTTCTCTTGGCTGTACTGGGAATTGGTTCCAAGACTCCTCCCCAAGAACACCAAAAGCTGAAGATGCTTGAGCCCTTTACACAAAATAGCGTGTTTGTACAGAACCTACATACATCCCTCTCATACTCTAAATATTACTTATGATACTTAACACAGAGTAATTGCTATACAAAGCATTGCTCTATTATACTCTTTAGGAAGAGACAACAAGAAAACAAGCCTGTACATGTTTGGTACAGATGAAATTCTTTTCCATGTTTTTCATCTAAGCTTGGTTGAATCTGTAAATGTAGGACTCACAGATACCAATAAATATAGAATCTGCGCTGTGCCCCAGATTTGGATTTCAGTCTCCAGGGTGGCAAAGAAAGGGTGCATTCAGGATGGAAAGCAACTATTTAAATGCTGATTGTCTTAAAAAAGGGAAGTAGTCTCCCCTCACCCCAAACACTTGTCATAAAGGATGTTGCTTATCATTTTGCAAGACAAGGAACTGCAACGAATGGAAATCATTAGGAAAGGATAAAAGAATCCGCACAATTCAATTTATACTCTAGACATTTAGACTCCACCAAAGGTGTTTAAGGAGCCTTCATGATACAGGGGAGCAGAAGCCAGGAGCTGCTTCCTGTGGGTGGCCCGAGAGCATGTTGCAGCGTCTACTTCCATGCCATTGCAACATCCTGTGGTAAATCAAAGCAAGCTTCACATGTTAGCACATAAAAATGCAAGCATGGATTGTCTTGTTTTACATCTTTCCAAACTGCAACTTCATTTGCGTTTTAACAATACAGGGATTACTCAATCCCACATACAGATGACTTACTTAAGAAGTTCCTCATTGTCCACAGAAGAGACACACATATCACCAACTAGAATTTTATAGAGCTTTTCATCAAGAGACATTTTAAATTGTTTTTGTTAAAATGACATTAAAATTGACAAAATTCCTACCAGATAGTCTTGTTCATAGTTTGGCACTACAGTGGAAAAATAGTCTGAAATATCAAGATGAAAGATTTGGAAAAATTTACTTTACCTCTCAAAAGAGTATAGTACACAACAACAAAAAATGTTGACAGTCTTAAAAAAGAGCATAATATGACAAATTCTATGGAAATCTCCACCCATCAGAAGATCTCAGCTATTCTGTGACTTTTGCAGTGTGAGAGATAAAGCCTTCTCTTTTAACAGAAAACAGGAACTATGTGACATGGTATTGAACATAACTGGTGTTTCCCAGGTCTGCAGTGTACTGGCTGTCATGTAGGAGTGTCGCAGTGGGGGCAGCGAGAGCAGAATGGAAAGGAAAGGAAGAGCGCAGCGACTTGTCACACCGAGGCTGCCGGCACAGGTCTAGATTGACCCTCCAGGTGAGTGAGCCAGAAAATGCTGGTGGCAGAGACAGAAACTGCTAGTTCCTCGGAGATTACCTACATGTGAAGAGCAGGTAGCAGTGCCTTCCTTTCCTGAATGCTTTTCTATGTATTTTATAGCCAGACAGGCATTTTTACATATATTTGTAGAATTCATAGTTTGTATAAAATCCCATGTGTTTATTATACCAGTGATATTTGCAGGCATATATAAATAGGTCTACCTATATAAGCGCGAACATAAATATATATAAGTATATATGTTTACACACACACACACACACACACACACACACATAAAAGCACCATTTGAAACTACTGTATATGGAACTTAATAGCGCTCCCTCTCCACAAACCCTGCGGTTTGTCCACCCCTTCTGCATCACAGAAGTACCCTGTACACATCAGAAACCGGTAGATAATTTTTATTTATTTTACAAAACAACTGCCTGGAAATAAGCAAAATGACATAAGATGTGTTCTCTGAAAGACACTCCAGTCGAACAGGATTTTGGCTTGTAGACTGCACCCTGGAGAAACACTTGCCATTTAGAGAAAGTTTTTGCACTTCATTCATACAACACTCCCTTAGACAGAGAAAGTAGATTCTCTCCTTTTCTTGATCACCCATGAGGAACAAAATACATCACTAAATAGTGCCCGGTACTGGCCAGTGGACACTGTACTACATACTCGAAACACCAGAAAGTTTAAATTCAAAGACAAGAATAATTTTTCTGTCCTGTGAGTCGTGGAGGTAATGGTGATGGTACAGAGTGGCCAATTCCTAGCATATGAGCAGACTCTTGAATATGATGGTGTCTTTTGTCAAAGAACATTACCCACAAACTTCAAAGTTAGCCGCACACAAAAACCTTATGTTCACAATACCCCAAAGCTACTCTGTTTGTGATCGTGAAAAATAAAGGAAGCTAACCTTTACGCACAACTCCTGGTTAACTATTAGGAAGAACATGCTTTCAACATTTTCCATGATCACTGAAGCCCTACAACCAGGGGATAAAGTCTTTTTTTTAGCAACCAAGAGAGAAGTGAGTCTTTTGTTCTGAACTGTGATTGTAAAGCACCACATGAAAGAAGAGGGACGATGGGAACATGGCAATGAAAAGGACAACGGCTCCGCCGAATGAAAACAGGATATTAACAACAGGTCGTGGGACTGAGCGTCTGTGCAGAACAAAAGCAGGGGGCTTCTAGGGAGAGGGAGAGATCTGAGCACAAATACTTTGACCACATTTTAATGCTAATGGATGAGAAGTAGTTTTTCCAGGCAGCACAGATCTGGGGCAATAAAAATTATCATGAAAACATACACAAAACCCCTACAGGCATACAATTTAATATATCATAAAATTACAACTGCTTTCAAATCATATTAAATCATCCTCTTTTCAACCCATGATCCACTTCTTGAAATTTCTAGCTATTTTACCCTATCTAAAATAAGCTACTGAGTTTACCAAATTATTGAACTAATAGGGTGCAGTCCTAAGGAAATTGAATTTTCCACCAAAAGAAAAAGAGAAAAATAAACATTCTCTTCATTCACAGTGTACTTGAACATGGATTGTAAATGTAATCTTTAAATCAAGTTTTCAAGAATTCCAAGAAAAATTGTGCAGTGTGTACTTAGCAACTAAATGGCTAACAACAAAACAGTACAACAGCTTTGTCAGGTCTTGGTAGCACTTTTATACACTCATTCTTCTGATGATGCAAGTTCTGCAAATGCAAGAGAATGAGGATTTATATATGAAGACATCATTCAAGCACGAATAGTTTGTTGGACTTAACCTGTCATCATCATCATCATCATCATCATCATCATCATCGTAGTCTCTGTGCTGTAGGGTCTTGAAAAGCAAATGCTGTCTTACTTCAAACTGCCCCGAATACGTCCATCTTTTTCTCTTTTCTAGATTCTGCTTCCACTCTATTCTTTTTTCTCAATCGGTGTTTGCTGTTCCCAGATGACTGCTGAACTTCAGCAAATTCTTTGCTAATCCATTTCTCAGCTTTCTCATAAGGTGTGCTGTCAGAAAATCTGGGGCTCAGCCCTCAACTCAATGTGTCCAAGTATCCTTTGTTTGGTTTGGGGCCAACACCATCAATGGGGTGTCACATAAAGAAACATGAACCTCGAAACCTGATAAGCCTAAGTTCAAACGCTGGCTTCGCGTCTTCCTTGCGAAGGGAGAAAGGAGGCTGCTACTCTCCGTATCTCACCTTCTCCGATGTTCTGCATATCGTATTCACAGTTCCCTTCTCAGTGAAGTGTGGACAACAAGAGCAATCTCAGAGTCCTTGGGGGATTAAGTGAGGTGAAGTTTGAAAATGCCTGACAAAATTGTTACTCTTGAGTCCTTTCCCTCTGGTACTGAATAGTCTCTTCCCATTCATCTTTAATAGAATCATTACCTGTAGTTTTCATTCAAAACCTCTTCAAACTATTTTTTTAAGCAGGAAGGATGAGAATCTGTTTACTTATAGAGTAACACGCAAAGTGTCATATGTAAAGAAACATATGTAAATAAGAAATGAGCCCACACCATTATCCTGAATGTTGACTGAATAACTGTCTTCACAGTCTCACCTGTCTCCTGTACTCCTACCCATCTCTATTCACCACCACTGCATCTCTCATCACGAT
>PVIR01008125.1:0-15246 GCA_004026965.1 Petromus typicus
TGGCAGAGTAGTACTCCATTCTGTAGAAGAACCACAGCTTTTTTATCCAGTCTCCAGTGGATGGACACTTGGGTTGTTTCCAAGATGTAGCAATCACAAACTGGGCTGCTATAAACATGGGTGCACATATGTCATTGTGATATGAGTCTTTTAATTCTTTTGTGTATATACCTAGCAGGGCAATGGCCGGGTCAAATGGGACCATCAATCCTAGCTTTCTGAGGATTCTCCAAACTGATCATATTATTTCTTAATTCACATCATTATACCATACACAAGTGTCTCACGATGACAATTACGATCCTTCACAGTTTGGCCTTAGCCTTCCAATTGAGCGGTCCCCCCACTTTGGCTAATTCTATTCCTCAAGTCCTAGGTAATGTAGTCTGACTTTTCATTGACAGAAGTAATCCATTTAATTCAAAGGACTTTTTCGGAGAAAGTAAGCTCATACTGATGCAATATTATTGTCTGTTAAGCCTAGTGTGATACTCCTTTCGGTTGCTGCTTCTACATGATGTTTTATCTACTTTGTTGCAAGAATCAGAGAGGGATCCCATTAGACCTGACCATGTATTTTATGGGCTTTTAGCACTGGCTATGAAGTAGGTACAGTTTTAGAAATAAAAAGAAACTCAGAGATAGCTAATCAAACGTCTGACTCTAGAGATCATTTAGTTCAATTCTTTTGTTGTCCAGATGAGAACTGAGACCCAAGGAAGAGGCCTGCCTGGGATTGCAGAGTGCTTATTCTCTAACATTTAATCTGTTACTAAAGCCACATCATTAATGCTACTGTGCACGCTCAAGGGTATAGACTAGACAGGATGTATTTCTCAGCCTTGAACATGCACATAACTCCCCAGATAACCTTGTCAAAATGAAGCTTCTGCCTCAGTAGGTCTGGGATAGGGCTTGAAGTTCTGACTGTTAGCCAGATTTTTGGTGACCACCCATGAATTAAGGAATATAACTCTTCTTCCCAGACCAAACCATGGGAATAGTAGGTGCTATGGCAGAACGTGTCCCCCAAGGAGCATTATGTTGGAAACTGAATCATCAGCGCAATCCCGGCAGCTATAGGGGCTGATTAAGTCTTGTTGGCTCCATCCTCACCAATGGTTTAATGCTACTATTGCAGGAAGGGGTTCCTGGTAAAAGAGTGGGTTTATACCTCCTTTTCTCCTTCTCCTAAGGACATACAGTCTTGCTTTTTCAGGTTCTTCAGGGGGATGATGTGGCAAGGAGGACTCAGCCACCAACCAACCCTTGGCCTAGGATGTATCAGCCTTCTCAGCTACCAGATAATGAACTGCTTTCAGGCATTCTTTTTTTTTTTTTTTTAGATTTTTTTGAGACAGGGTCTCACTTTGTGGTTCAGGCTGGCTCTCAGCTCAGCCTCAAACTCACATCACAGCAATCCTCCTGCCTCTGCCTCCTGAGTGCTGGGATTACAAGCATGAGCTACCACGCCTGGCACTGTGATATGTGGTACTGATTGCTGCTGGGTGTGAGTCTCCACACCCAGTATTGTATGTGGTTACCAGGGAATCGAACCCGGGTCCTTGTGCTTGTAAGACAGGCACTGGAACCACTGAGCTAATTCCCTGGCCCTGCTTTCAGGCATTCTGTTGTAGTAACACAAAAAAGAATGAAGACAATATGTTTTATATTTGCTATTGTATGCAATGGAAGATAGAGGACTAAATATTTTACACACAAATCCAAGAGAACATGGAGGGGAATACTGGCAAAATTAAACCATGATAAATGCCACAGTACACTAGCGGACAAGCTGTTCAACCTACCTCCAATCATCTTGCCCCAGCTGACCTTGACTAATTCCCTTACATGGGAATTTGTGATTGTCTACAGACCACACCAAATCATCCAGGACCTGGCAAAGAGCACAGATCCTCAATGGCCCTGAGAACTGGATGTCACCTATTGTCTGTGACTTGTCATGCTTTTAAAGAATAAAAGGCCAGAAGAAGTATGTGAGTCAATCAGTTTGCTATTTTTTCTCTTCTTTTGGTGGTTGTTACGGAGCAACTCAAGTAAATGATCGTGGTGGCAAAAGGATATATATCTATTTATTTTTTACTGTGTTCCACTTGTCAACTTTTCTTTTTTTAAAAATTTTTTAATCTTTATTGGTACAATACATATATGCATCATGATTGCACTCCATAATGGGGATTTGTACCAGTATAAGACATCTTAAGTCTCATTTTTTCCCATAACCCTACCCACGCTACCATCCCCCAAAAGGATATTTTAAATTAAAAAATACTGCAATATTTTGGGGTTATCTGAAGATTTCAAGTTTTAAATTATGTTAGTACGCCAAGAAAACCCGGCCACTGAGTTCCCAGGTGCTTAGAGTGGAACAGCTAATGCATGTGCTAAACTAGCAGCTTCATACTGAGAAATGGTTGCCCAGAGAAATCAATCTATTCCTGTTAAGTGGTCAGCGTCAGTTAGATTTTAGGTCATTTGAGTTGTCAAGATAAGCAACTTGACTATTCACTTTGGGTCTCTTAATTGCCAAGTGATGACCTTCCGAATGGCAAGCAGTCTTAATGTCTGTATTAAATTGGTCACACGTGGTGCTGTGAGTTAGGGGTTTCCTAGACTCTCACAGCTGCACACTCTGGCATTATCATTTGGCCACTGGGAGCACTCTGCGTTGCTCTGCAGGGGCGAGATTTTTGCCACCTCTCAGGACACTGAACTGAGCAGATTGTGAAAAAAGTATGGCTATAGAATCTCTAGTAAATGGAAGCTGGATAAAGGTTACACTAACTAGAATGCAACTCCTGTCTACAGACAACTTGTCTATTAAAACTTCCAAAAGAGTTTATTGTTCACAGCTGCAGTTATCTGGAGAGTAATTTGTACAGCAGATATTTTTTCTTCTTGTGAGTTATTTTACTGTTGCAGATTAAAGCCAGGGGTACTTGACCATTGAGGTTCATCTCCAGTCATTTTTCTTTTTATTTTTCAGACAGAATCTAAGTTAAATTTTGTTTACTACCCTTGAATGTGAGATTCCTTTACCTCAGCCTTGCAAGCAGCTGGGATTAGGAGTGTGTGCTACTGTGTCTGACTAGGTATTTATTTTTTATAAGAGGAATCCTTCCTTGGCAAAGGATTTAGTTCCCCAGTTTATGATTCAAGACGAAACTGAGTTCAAATAAGGTCCTCACATGTGGAATTACTGTCCCCTGTCCTTGCTGTCATTCGTGAGCCTGCCTAGCAGCAGGAAGCCTGTACGTGAAGAGTGGATGGCCCATTTGTGGAAAACAGAAGCTAAATTCAATTGAAACTACATTATTTCATTCTTGGATGCTATGGAAACCTATGCATTCAGCATTATTTTGGCTTCCAAACTATAAATTTAGAAATTAAATTCTGTAAGAATGCATTAGCAAACTACATCTTTTATTTCATTCGAAATAAAGGGAGAATTTGGTGACTCAAATTTTGAGGCTAAGCTTGGCTGATGCTGCAGCTCTTTGCTTAGCTGGTGTCTTTCTGGCCTTTAAAAACAAAACCCAAAACCACTAAATCTATTTCTGGTACTTCAACATTAGAAGTGTTACTGTTCTCTTATCAATGTCACTAGATATCACAGAGCTGTCACAAATCCCAGACAGTATTTGATTTTCCTGTCTTGCACCCACAGTGGGCAAAGGCTGCAAAGTTGGGGAAAAAACACAATTCCTTATAGCACAAGGACTATTTTCCTTAAAGAAATTCTTCTTTGGCATTTTAACTAAGGCTTTTGTAGAACAATTTAGCTCTGATAATGCTCAGTCATCTCTTTAGCCCTACATTTTTCCCAGCTGTCTGAATGAGACTATCTTAATGAAACTGTTCACAAGATATGAAACAATAAACATGGCTACATCTTTGGAAATGTTAACCAACAAATCCTTTCCTCCAACTGCCAAACCATCATTAATTCATGGGAATAATCACTTGGTATTTGTTAAGTAGTGTTCATTCTGCATAACGGATCTACTCTTGTTAAATCTACTTTAACAGCATCTTTGATGCTTTTCTTTCAAGGCTGTATTGGGAAGTTGGCCTCATTGTCCTTTGTGTTGTGAAATATAACAAACATCATTCCATTTCCTAAATCTGCATAGCCACATTTAAAAGGGACACGTGCAATTAAAACTATGGCCAAGATTTGTTGGAAACATATTTTATGTATATGGGGGGGAGTGGTAGGGTGGATAGGGCTATGGGAAAAAATGAGAGTTAAGTTGTGTCTTATACTGGTATGAATTCCCATTGTGGAGTGCAATCATGATGTGTATATGTAATGTACCAATAAAGATTTCAATTAAAAAAAAAAAAACTGTGGCCAAGAAAGCATATGTATATAGGGAATGGGGGGGGGGTGCAGGGCGGGTGGAAAAGGGAAAAATGAGAGTCAAGTCATGTCACATTCTGGTACAAACTCTCAATGTTGAATGCGATGATGATGTATATTCATAATGTATCAATAAAGATTTAAATTTAAAAAACTGGCCAAGCAGAGTGTCACGTTTGGACTGCTAAAATAATCCTGCTGATATCAACTTTCCAACTCCATGAGACCTTTTGTCTTGCAGCAAGGGCTTAATGCTTAGGATAGTTTGATAGATACACCATCTCCCTAGAAAGATAATATTGACTAGCATTCTTTGTTGTTAAATTTAGGTTGAGGACCCACAGAATTTTGAAAATGAAAATGCTATATTGTTTTAGCCGTTTCTCAATGTCAGATATAGGATGGATGATAATAATTGAAACCTAAAGATTAAGAAATAATTTAGAACTTCACCAAGTTTGTGAATAGGCCATAAACAGTACTCTGTGGATTTCCTGCCAGAATTACTTAGCATAAAATTTTCTAGAGGCAATGAAATGGACATTTCTTGGCTGACTTATTTTTCCTTCTTTACAGATGTAAGATTAGGACTGGAAATATACATGATATGTTCTAGTTTCCTTCTCAATTTAAAGTAGACAGTACTGAGGTTTTGGCAGCTCAGTAGGCTCAAGAGTCCAAGGGAAAATCTGGAAAGCTACAGAGCAATTATAAAACCTCTCACAGACTTATGCTTTTGTAAAGCTGCCGAGTTACCACAGATAGGGATTAATACCTTTTTTTTTTGAGGAGAAGGATTCATTTAATTTCCTATTTGGTGTGTGTCAGTCAAGGATTCCCAGGTTGGGCTGACATGATGTAGAGACAGACAACTTTTAAAATCTCAGATCCAATCCTCAAAGCATTTTAAGAGTGCAGTGTAAGGTTGAAAAGGCCATGATTCCCACAGCCCCACTTCTCACCCCCAGTGCTCAGAGAATAAGCCCTTCCTCCTGGCAGGCTCTGTTGTTAGCACTTCAAGTGTGAAAATAAAGGCTAGGCATAATTATCTAAATTATATGCAGACTATAATAAAGGGCTCAACCTGATCTTACAAGGGAAAACCTGCAAAGAATTATGTGATGACTTGAGGGGTTTAAACACACATTCTTAATTAGGCTACATGTACATGGCCCACCAGTCGACTCAGCATTAGTTGAAGAGATGATTAGTAAGCAAATAAGGAAGTTTGTAATCAAGCTCAACTCTACTTCCTTTTCTAAATAATCTAGGGAGCTTTAGATAAGGATGAGTCTTTGAGAAGCCACACTGTGGTGTGATGGCTGATGGTCCATCTTACCGTTCTCTAAGGCAGTTTCTCAAAATCATGACTTGTCCTATTGAGCTGCCCAGTTCTTAGCTACTCCAGCTCTGGCTACTTGGGGCTTGTAGTCTTATAGGATACAGCCTGGTACTGAGAACGAAGTCAATCTTTCACTCCCTGGCAGCTTTGAGTATCTTCTTCCTATACTCATCTGTTTCTGAAACGTGCTGCTTTCATTGCTGTTTTGCTGTCAGGCCTGGGAATTGGGGGCTGGGTGCCACAAAGCATTTGGAAAGGCTCAGAAAATGATTCTATTTACCTATACCTTTTGAGTTTAATTAACCTCATTAAATAAAAGAGATTTTATAATTCTACAAAGTATTCAAAAACACTCATAAAAGGGTTAGGAGCAAAATAGTAATTAGCTTCCTTTCAATTACCTATATATATCTTCCAGAACAGACCAACCACTATAATCTGTTCAGGTACACATGGCCCAGACCAGAAAGAAGCAAAAGGGTTTAGGAAGTTGAGATTGAAAGGGTGTCATTAAATGACTGTGTGACTCTGGGAAAAATTTAATTTCTCAGGGCTCAGTTACCCCATGTATATAGAACACAGGTAGAGATACTGGGATTCAGATTTTTCTAGCCTGCAGAACAGTGAAATAACCTTGGTAAATTTCAAAAAAACTTAGCTTTCCCAAGTTCTATCTCATACTAATGAATGATATTCTGGAAGTGAGTCTTGGCTGTGGGCTTTGTAATAGTCTCATGATTATTCTGAGCCTCCAAGGGGAGAACTACTAGACTACATCAGATCTCCAGAGTATTTGATGGGTAAAGAAAGGTCTGCACTATATTCCTATTCTGCCCTGTGTTGTAGGACAGATTTATAGCACTCCTGAGCAGAGATAAGGCTCCCATATGATCTGTGACACTTTTGTAATGGATATTTTGCCTCTACCTGTATCATACCAGAACTCCTGCAGACTATCTTAGACAGTGTGCTGACCCCCTTCAGTGTTTGGAAGACCCAGGGGTTTCATCTTGGGTTGCCTTGAAGGAAAATGTTAACGCTGTATCAATACTTTAACAAGTTAATACAAATTAATTTCCCTCTACAATTTCTTGACCACTTTATTAAAAACCATTTTAACTTTTAGCTATGCTTTTCTGAAGCAGGGTACCAAAGGCACACTGGGGGTAGCTGACCCGTCTCTCTGCAGTCCTGGAGAAAACTAGCCATGCCCTGCCTGTGCAGACTGGCATTCTGCAGGTGAGGGGCTGCCTGCTTTCCCTCCGCCCCTACTATACCCTGGTTTGCCCATGTGGGTGGGAGGTAATGAAGGCCCAGGTTTGGGCCTGGTGTGAACAAGTCCAGTGTCTTTTTCTAGATAAGAGAATCAGAATAGCTCCAGGGCACATTTTCTGATGGGACAAAATGTTCACTTTTGATTGGATGAAAAACTGGGACTGTCCTATTTAAAAATTCAAGAGTAATAAAAGGACACCTGGACTGCATTTGGCTGGTCAGGCTCAGAAAGAAAGGCCTGCCTTGCAGCAACTCTGCCGAGACCACTCAGCAGCTGTGACCTCCAAGCCAGTGTCACGGGGCACGATGAGCAGTCCCACTGCTGAGAGGGGAGTGCTTGAGTTTGCTCTTTTGTCCCGGAATGCTGCAGGTCCTTGAATCTGCCTATGACACATGAAGTCTGGTGGGACAGAGGAGAATATATAGAATGTGGAGCATCTGCCCTACTAAGGACCTTCATCTCACCTCCTGGACGCCTCCCCGGCTGGACCTGAGACAACAGTGTTTCAAGGGAAGGATGGAAAGCAGCCATCTCCACCTGGGGCCACAGTGTCATATGGGGACACTGGGAGGAAGGTCACCCATTTTTGATACTAAGCATGAGGTATAAAAACCTTGGAGTTGGAGCTCACCTCCACTGAGGGGGGCTGATTCCATCTCTGTGGGCCCAGTGGTTGTGGTTGACCTCACCTTACCTGGTCACCAACCGACAGCTCTGGGTTCTATAGAACCACGTGGGTTTGTGAAGCCAGTCACTGCCACAAGTCCAATGTGCCTCCCATTTTAGGCAGAGCAACAGATCTGTCTGCCAGTCAGTGTTGGTGTTAATGTCGTAACTTATACAGAATGCATATTTCCTGGACCAGGGGACAAACTAGTTAAATTTACTGCCCCTCAGTATATTATTCTATCATAAAAGAATAGTATTACTGTCATAAAGTAACACGTATAACTTGGCACAGTGCCAGGAACTTAGTTGATGTCCAATATATTTTATGTAGCATCACTACTATGATTTTCATGTGCAACAGATCTTGAAAGCAGTTGCCAAAGTATTTTGAGTAATACTTTAGAAGACGCATATTCTAATGCACTCATTTGAAGTTTCCCTCAGGTTCCCAGGGTGCCAAGTTCATGAGAAATCTTCAGGAGACAAAAAGTAGTTTTGGTAAAGAAAAATTACACAAGAGGAGATCTGGGCTTTGTCCGACTCACGAGCACACCCACAACAGGTGCTTAATTGTGCAAGTGTACGTGGACTAAGGTGATAAGGTGCTGGGTCACTAGAGCTCACTCTCTACTCTGCTGTAGCAGTGAGTATAGCAGACAGAGGCTTCAATGCAGACGTCAGCCATGTAATGAGGACTCACGGGCTGGGGGTCTCTAGTCAGCAGTGGCCACTCATAGCACCTGCCTCCTGCTAGTGACAGTTTGATCCTTGAGACAGTTCTATGTAGTACTAGTCACTATCCTCATTTTACAGGTGAGAAAATTGAGGGACTAGGAAGCTAAATCAACTAGACAGAGCCAGATCATGTGTAATATACAATGAGACTGAAGATACTTAGGTCAAATCATAAGTTCTGGCATCAGAAATTAGAGAATGATTTGAGCTGAAAAAATGTAATTTAAATATAATTATAATTTGACTTTAAAAAATATAAAATTTAACTTTCTAAAATGACACAAAAATATGTCCAAATTAGCATCCTTCAAACTACTAGTCAAAATGTTTCTGCAGTTGCTTTCTGAGCCTGGGGTAAATAGCAGTAAACATACTAAGAGCAGCAGCTAGATTAGCTCCACAGCCACCGGTGTGTCTGGCATGTGCCGTCATGTCTCATGTTTATGATAGCAGCTTCCCTAACTCACACAGCAGAAGAGATGACTGAGGGAGGAAAATCTAGTAACTGTCTCTCTGTATCTCATAGCATTCATTTGTGTGACTGTTCTGGGATAAACCTGGATTGTCTGACAGAGCACAATTAAACTAATACTCCATTCTTTTAGATATTTTTAATGGTGGAAATCAATTGGGCTTTAAAAAACTGCAAGGAATTATTTGTGATTAAGTTCTAAGGTTTATTTATTTATTTGAGACACCTTCTTGCTTTATAGTTCGGGCTGGCCCTGAGCTCACTATATAGCTCAGGCAAGCGCTGAACTCACAGCAATCTTCCTGCCTCTGCCTTCCGATTACATGCATGAGCCACCATGCCCGGCACTGTGGTATGTGGTACTGATTGCTGGTGGGTGTGGGTTTCCATACCCAGCATTTTTGTATATGGTTACCGGGGATCAAACTCGGGACCTTGCGCTTGCACGGCAGGCACTGGAACCACTGAGCTAAAATCCACGGCCCAAGGTCTAAGTTTTATGGATCTTGGATAATTAGAATCAGTTTTCTGTCAAAACTTTCAGTTGGTGAATATATAAATGGCTTTTCTTTTACGATTTATAAAACATTTGAGGTCAGTCCTGAAAAGACAAGATAAATGCATGGTTGGACAATGGTAGGCTTGTAGTGTCTAGAGTCTGTCAGTTTGTTGGCTTAGGAAGGATACTCTCACTTGTTAGTATGGGCATGCTCCATTGAGATGCTGAAACTTAACTGTGAAGACGATGGGCAGATGCTAGCCATAGGACTACAGGGCTAAGCACATGTCTGCAGACATGTCTGTCCCATTCAAGTACCCTTGGATGTAGAGGCTGTCCATTTCACTACCATCATTTCTTTGTCAACCACTTCATCATTTACAGTACTTTCCTTACAAGGACACCTCACTTAACTTTTAAAATGTGTTTCCTGGGGGTCTACACTATCTTGGTTCAATCCCGAACTGTGGACAAGAACTGTGCTAAGTTGGAAAACTCAGTGGTCTTGTGTAGACAAGTACCTCTCCTAAGTGGATGAGAAAATTCCCAATCTCTCCATTTCCCTTGGCTCCCATTCAAAACCTACTCTATTTTCCCGGCCTTTTCTTGAGGCTTTTTAAGTAGCCAGCTAACCATTTTCTAATATATAGCTTACACTTGGTTTTAATTTAATCTATAGTTCAAAATTAAATTTCGTAGGGGAGCTCTTTAAGTTCAGTCAGCTATTCTTGACAAAGAAATTACTGCAGTAGGGCAAGAGGGAAGAGGAAAAAAGAAGGGCAAGAGAAATAGAAAAAGGAGAGAGAGATGGCTTCCTTGCACATTTGGAAACTAGAACTGGTAGGAGGTGCGTGCGCTGCAATTTTGCACAATGCTTTTCTCAGCACAATTTCCTTCCCACACTCAGAACACTAGATCGTGCCTCAGAAAACCCACCACTGACAACTCTGCCCTCGGCTGACTCTCTGAGCACAGTTGGAACTAAGTGGCCTGTACCAGACCATTTCTAGAGTGTGGAGAACACACTGAATACTCCTTACCAAAGTAGCCAGCCAAGCAGACAGAGAACCATGAGGAGAGCTGAAATTTGAAAGTGACAGCTCTTAGCAGTGAAACTGATGTGCTTTCTCAACCCTTTAAAAAAAAAAACATGCTGGGGGCCGGGGAGTTAGCTCAGTGGTTCCGGTGCCTGTCTTGCAAGCGCAAGGACCCGGGTTCGATTCCCCGGTAACCACATAACAATACTGGGTGTGGAGACCCACACCCAGAAGCAACCAGTACCACATACCACAGTGCCGGGTGTGGTGGCTCACGCCTGCAATCCCAGCACTCGGGAGGCAGAGGCAGGAGGATTGTGATGTGAGTTTGAGGCTGAGCTCAGGGCCAGCCTGAACCACAAAGCGAGACCCTGTCTCAAAAAACCTAAAAAAAAAAAAAAAACAAACATGCTTTTTGTATGCAACTTATCTATTGGGAATATTATTGAACACTACCACTTGGGGAAAAAAGGAGTTGGTGTGGATGGAAAGGTCTCTGCTAGAATGAGGAAGGAAACAGGCTGGGAATGAGGAGAAATGCTTATTACTAAAAGGACAAAATAGAAACCTGAGGGGCATTTTTTTTTTAAACCAAGGGGACTGTTGTATAGAAAAAGTCTAAATGGATGAGACATAGGAAGTAATATAATGCACAACAGATAACTACAGAAAATAAGCCAGGCAAAGAAAATTACCATATATTCTTTCACATGAAGAAGCTCAAAAAATTGATCTAAATGTACAATAGTGATTAACAGAGGTTAAGGAACATGTGAAGGGGAGAGATGGTGAGTAAAGAGAGATCGGGCTTTCGTGGCACACGCTAAGCCCCTTTCATAGATCCAGTTAAAACACGTTAATCAAGAATGAAAATAATGAAAGGGAAAGCTTTGTTCCATTATTAGTAATAACAGTTACTGTGTCTGATCGCACACTTATTATTTTAAAAATCTCAGGAGAAATCCTGGCTTTCTCCTACTTTACAGAATAAATGGTAAGAAAAACGGGTAAGGTCATTCATTAGAAGAGATCCAAGAAGTGGTCCCAAATCTAAATCCCAGCTTTTCCTCCCTCCTCTGTAAGACATTAGCTAGCACGGAAAGGGGCTGATGGCCTTTCTGATTACCATGGCTTTGTTGGAATGGCCGCCTCCTTGGAACTCAATGGTCCCAAAAGCATCCGTTGGGCTGAGCTGAGTGTGTTTGCTGATGGACCACTTCTCAGACTGGACGTCATTGCGGGAGAGGCGACTTTCATTTTTCTCATTCTGAAGCACAGAGATACTGGGAGTGAGTCCGACATGCTGGCCTATCAGACGTCCGCAGCAACACCTACAACAGAAGAGGTAAAGGTGAACCCTGGGACCAGCCCCTCCTGGATTACACACGTGAGGCAACCTGTGACAGAAATCTCCGCCCATCAGTTACAAGGTGAAATCTCCTCATGACTTAGTCTAACATGGTACACACCTCTCCTCCTCTCTCTCTCCTCCTTTTCTTTTAACTGAAAATGTTACATTGTGCCTTCTGGCCTCATCCATGCCCTTGGCACCTAGCACATTGTGCAGGAGAGGGCGCCTGGGAGCAGAAGCTCCTAGATTTTTCTACTTCTCACTCCTCCCATCTATTAAATCTTGCCTGGAGGACAAGAGCTTCGGAAGGGTTTTGACATGCATATTTAAATGTGGAATTTCCCCTCTATGGGACTCAAAATCTTACTTGTCTCTCCCTGGCTGACACTCACTGTCAAATACCCAGTTCTGAAAATAAAAATCTGCAGGCTGAGGTGTTCTTGAAAAAACAGTACAACATGCACAAGATATTTGACAACTGAAAACTTGTACCTTCTATCATGAAAATGTCTACATATATTACTCCCACTCTTATCACAATTATTAGGAAGAAGAGTTATAGTACATAGCTGCTGTTTATGGAACAGTAACAATTTAGCACCCACTTTCTGATGAAGCACTGTGGTTTGAAGGTTAGATCATTTCTCCAAGGTGGCACAGTGAGCCTTCTCAACAGTCTAATCCATATTTTAAGTGTTAACTCCCTATTCAGAAAGGCATTTATGGCACTCTTACCAATTGTTATGTACAGAGATGAGTTTCTTCTACAATGGTGTATCAGTTATTCTGTACAAACTTTAACTAAGAATTAATCACAGGTGTATGGCTTAATGTAATATAGGTATGTGAAAGATTGCTTCAGAGCCAGGTGGGACAGTGCCTGCTGTGATCCCAGCTACTCAGAGACTGAGGCAGGGGATCATAAATGTAATTGGAGGCAACCTAAGCAACTTAGCTATTGCTCAAAATAGCTGCTGACTCAAAATAGAAAACTAAAAAGGGTTAGTGATAAAGCTTAGTACTCCCTGGGTTCATTCTCCAGTACTATAAAAAAGAATTGCTTCAAAAATGTCCAACAGTAAAGAGTCCCATTGTCTTTTCCTGCAATTATGACTTTACATATTAATATATTACAGATGACAAGATTACCTATGTGGGTCTTTGGTGCTGGGTATGATGTGAACACATTCTCTTTTATAAAATGCTCTTTCTATCCAGGATTTCTGAGCCTGAAAGAGAGAGAAAGAAAAGAAAATATTAATATAGCCTTTAGATAGTTTTAATTAGAAATTTCATCATCATGCAACAAACTAGCGTAAGCTAAAATTATGATTATTTCATACATAAATTATTTCATATAACAGACCTAATGATTTCTAGAACCTACTAACTAGGTTAACATTGTAATATTAAAAATTAAATAGGTATCAGAGAAAATGAATCTGGAAGGATACAATATCACAGTTGTACCTTGACAGAAAAAAAAGTATCCAATGGTAGGCAGTGACAGAACTAAATAAGCATAACATTTTCATGGCTAAGTCTTCCACTAGATTTTCCTTTATGAAGCAAAGAACAGTTCTAGGCAAACTGCATAATTACAAGCCCTAATCCATCACTGTGCTTTTCCTGAAGTCCAAATTAGCAATGCTTAACTACAAAGGAGGAAAAAAATTGGAACAGGAGCAAGACACATATCTTCATCATAGTCCTAAATGTTACAGATGATGGCTTGGAAGGTAGATGGCACCTCTTCTTCTTTCCTTATATCTCACATACCTTTCAACATAGCAAGTAACAGCTTGTTAGAATGGGCATTACCAGGACAGTCATTCCAGGGGCCCTGATGCTAAAGTTGGCTTTCTAGACGAACAAAAGATATTATGACGAACTATAGAAACTGTAGTTTCTTTGTCCCCAAACAGAGTGTCCATGCTATATCCCTTGATCCCTTTCTTCACCAGCACTTAAAATGCTAGTGAAATTTCCCATGAACCCCAACAAGTCCCCACAAGTTTCCCTCCCAAAGTGCTGGGGATGAAAATTACTAGAACAACACATGACGTTATTTATGTGTTACCATCTTCCAGTATCAGTTCTGAGCTCCTACTCTTAAAATCTATGGGGTTGGAGCACAATGAGCTGTTTCCTTGGCTTGTCTCAGTCACTGCTGCTAACCCCTAACGAGGCCATACTTGTGGGTTGTAATTAGCTCCAACTTTGCCAGCCACCCACAAGTCTGTATAAGAAGAGCCGGGTTTGGTTTGCCCTTCAGCCATGATCTTACATCACGGAAATCTATGCAACAATGTGTCACTGGCAGCAGAAGTCCCTTAATATTCTCTTAATATTAGAGACAGTGCACATTTCACTAGTTGCAACATGAAGGCTGACTGAGGGCTGTTGAGGGATTGGAGCCGTCCAGGGATGATCCTAGCTGGGTCCCACACTGCGGGGTGTGCAGGTGCTGTTTTCATCAAAAGGACGCTGGCTGCCTCAGAACTGCAGGCCACGGTGGATCTCTGCACTCTCAGCTGCAGACGTGCAGTCATGCCTGTTAGGCGGACATGCAAAGAAGTCTCTTCTCAAAGACATTTCTTTCTGAACATGTAGGGAAGCTAGCGGTGCCATCTTTGCAACAGAAATGAGCACAGCAGCAAAGATGACCAATCTTCATCTTTGCAAAAAGCCAGTCACTCACACTCTTCAGCTGCCTTTGTTTTCCCTGGTCATTGGAAAACTTGACTGATAGTATCTGTTGGCAGAAAGATGGACAGTATTCCTGAGCAGACATTGAAGACCTACTTTTCCTCCACCTCTGGGAGCAGAAAAAGCAAGAGTGCACTTTGTTTTTGCTTTTTGTGGCCCATTTTGGCCAGACTTCAGAAGGCTCTTCTGGAGAACATAAGGGGATTTCAGGGAACGCTGATGAATGCCTCTCAGGGAAAAGTCACAAGTCAGTATTGCGGGGGATGGTGAGAGGAAGTGGCACGAATAGGGCTCTGCAACCAGGAGGAAGTCATGTGAGTCCTTTGATACTCACTTTTTCTCATCTATAAAATGGGCACAGCAGTAATGCCTGATACACACTGTTGTCATTTTTTGGATGTCACATTTTTGTATCAGAAAAATGAACTAATCTTAGGTTGCTTTCAGTACTCAGAGTACAGATGGACATTCAGATGAGGGTGCTAGGAAATTCCCTTAGCAGTGACTAGACTGGTGTTGAAGATCATATAGAACATGGCTGACCATTAGTAAGGTTAAGTTATTTACTCTTTCTCAACTCTTTTATAATGTGGGGAACATCATAGCTACTTGGGAGAATTCTGTGACTAACCACATAATTCAGACAAATTCCTGGCACACGGTAGTTGCTGCACGGGTAATAATGAGGTCTGGCATTTATTAAGCGCTCCTGACATGTGCGGCACTGTGCCATGTATGCTGTCTCTAAACATCCTCAAAGGGAGTACTGCTC